>JAHIAM010001309.1:0-126116 GCA_021605205.1 Aegilops longissima | reverse complement strand
GTCGGTCGATATAAACTCCCGATAACTTCAACATGTGGGGTCGATATACCCTCCCGATAATCTTCAACACGAGGGGGTCGATATACCCTCCCGATAACTTCAACATGTGGGGTCGATATACCCTCCCGATAATTCAACACTGGGAATTGGGTCGATATACCCTCCCGATAACTCTCAACACGGGGGTCGATATACCCCTCCCCGATAATCTCAACATGTGGGAGGGGGGTCGATATACCCTCCCCGATAACTTCAACACGGGGGGTCGATATACCCCTCCTTGAAGCGCTCTCGAGGCCACCCTAACCATTGAAGCGTCTGTCGAGGCCACCAAACCCTAGAGAAGCAGTGTCGAGGCCACTAATTAATATGATTCCTTATTGTAATTACCTAGCTAGTTGTCGGAGGCTCCCAAGTGACACCTTGCCAATCTAGGATACACCACTCTCCAAGAAGTAACAAATGGTCCACGAAGAAAAGACTTCGCAGGATGGCTCTCCCTCTCCTCTCTCCCTCTCCTCTCTCCCACCTGCCCACACCTCTCAACCATGGTGAATTTTGATCTTGCTGATCATGGAAGGCCTTCTGCATTGGGATTTCTCCCCGGCCCTTGCGGTCGCGCCTAGGTGCGCCATCTCTTGGATCTACTGCTCACTTCTCTCCCTCTGCTCGAACAAAGAATTTTTCTTGGTGGTGCATTTTCATCGCCAGCTTTCCGCTCAATGAAGACTCGTTGCCATTGCCCTACAATGTTTTATTGAGGGATACCTTCTGGTCTTAATGTGACACATCTTTCGGGACTAAGATTTCGCTTTTCAGGGCTTCCAATAAAGTCGGTCACTTCATCTATGGTCTCAAAGATCGTGTTTGGCCGGATTTTGTCTCATTTTAGTCTTTTCCGCCAGAGCTACACGGTGCATCGTCCATGGATTCATCTTGGCACCTGGATTCTCATATTCCTGAGGTGGGCTGCTCTCCTGCGATCAAGTCTAAGTTCAAGTTCACAAGCAGCATCCCAATGAGTTGAGTGCATCACAACAGGTTCTATCAAAGTTTGGTTTTTAATGGATAAGGGGCCGATCTTGGGAAGTCGCCGAAGGCTCATCACCGCGTCTCTTTGCCAACTCCGCAGTGCCGAGCCCGACAGTCAACCCCCTACAATTGCGGGCATTAACCAACCTTCCATGAACTCGCATCATCTTTGGTAGTTTCAGCCGGTAATTATTTTAGGAGTTAATTCCATTAACTACAAATTTGAAGGTTGTCGGTTTAAGGAGCAGGCTTGACCAACATTCCGAATTTTATGCTGCTGCATATTCTTGATCAACGCTATTTTGGGTATTCGACTCAGATTGCAGCTATCCGGTCTCCGCATCGATCCCTCCATCGGAATATATTTATGGCAAGCTGAATTTGTGCTCCAATTGTAATTTGATGGGCCACCTTGCTTCGTTTGTCCCGATATTAATTGGTCGGTATGTCTCACCGCCATTTGCAGCTGCCACCCACCTTCTTCTCAGTTATTTCCGTAAGCCCACTAAGGTGATCGGCCCGGCCACGCTCGAGTCCACGAGTATGTACTACATGTGGCTCTTCCAACCATCTTTTTTCCAATGCCCGCCTATCTCAAATGTGACTCTTGCTTCTTTCTGGGCCACATGAGGCACAACGCTCGGATACTAAAGCTAAACATTCTTTTGGAGGCCCAAGATCCAGCAGGATTTAGTTCCTCCTTTCTCCGGAGTAACAAATAATATTGATCTTTCTTTGAAAGGCAAGAATCCTATTGATCCTATTGTTAACGTGGGCTCATTACAATGCCTACCTTCTACTAGTCGCTCGCCATGCCCATCTTGGGAAACGAGAGGCTAATTGATTTTGGTCCACCAACCGGTCTGCACGGATTCCTTCCTCTCATTCTCAATTACCACATGCACGATTTTGTGCCCCATCGCTCGACCCAAGCCATCATCGACCGTCCATGACAATCTGTGGTGGTTCGGTGGGACACGTGGCTTCATCCCGTGGACAGCGGCAGTGCTCCTCAGCAAGGCATCTTGGTTGCCCAAACCATCCATACCCCGCCGACACGCATTCCGCCGCTGTCTGTGCCTCCTCCCGCGACGCCTTCGCTTGCTCTCCGCCACCAACAATGGCGAACTTCCTCACAATGTCGCCCCTACCTTCCGCAGGGCAAGACAAGGAGCTCGGCCCGCCGATCGGAAGGTGCGGCTGATATGGTGGTTAGCGCCTGTGCCTCCTCTGTGGCACGATTTCTTGACCATTGCCGAGGCCAACAGGTTCATCCCGCAAGATCGTAAAGCGCCCTCCGAGATACAATCCGAGGTTTGCTCCATGAATCCCATTACTTCCCATCGGTTGAAGATCACCCTTAGGGATTGGTATTTTTGGATTCGAGGATTCCCTTGTGCGTGACTCGCTGGGGACTACCTTTGAGCTAGATGAGCTGCAAGTCGATGAACACTGTTATTTCATTTGTACCTCATGATGCTGCATCTGAATATGAGGCTCACCTCTTTGGCCCGGAGATTTGGATCTTATATGTAGGCTATCCTCTACGATTATCAAACGCAGCATTACATACATAAGTCAGTGATAGCTTTGGCACTCTGCTTGAATGGCACAACCCTAGGGCATGTAGCCACTTGTTCTTAAAGGCAAGGGTTATTCATCTCCGCCTTAGTCCCTAAGAGTATCATCATGAGGCAGATTGGTGGTGCCCGCCATTGCTAGATTGTTGCTATGACCATGTTGCGTAGTTCGACCGGAATGCACACTTGCCTCAAGTTCCACTCGCGGGCGAGGATCCTCCTCCGAGGATGGTGTCCTCATCTTCTTTGGTGAGGGACTGACCGGAGCAGATATATCAAGCACAACTTCACAACCGGATGGCCTGTAATGTGGCTGGATCATGAGCTGCACCAAAGCTAATCAAAGCACTTAGATGTGGTTGTGGATCAACAGGTTCAGTTTCAAGCTAATTGGGGAGCCTGGCCAGACCTCCTCCTCCCGCTGTGTACAACTTTCAAGCTTGGTTGGTCTCAAGGGTTGCAGGTTGCGATGGAATTGTCCTCAAAACAATCTTCTCGATACTCGCTACTAGCTTGGAATGACTCCATTTCTGAGCAGCAGTTCGAATCTTCATAATTCGATGGACCGCAATATGAAATAGTTGAAAATTAACAAAATCAGGAAATGAAGAGAAATCTAGAAACAAGGGCATCCAATTTAGAATAGCCATCCATACGAGGCATGGGTAAGTTCAAGGCACTTGGCCTCGGTTGGTATAACCTCTTCTTCAATGAAAGCATACAATTATCCTGCTGTAATAGCTACATGAAGCACAACTCTCCGCAAAACAAAGTAAAAATTTATGACCAACTGTAATGGAAAATATAAAATGCCGATCTTGCCCTTCCGACGCCTAAAAGGGGACGAGGAAGAAGAGGATGCATATGAAAGGTGAAATAGATGATATGTCACCAACGACCTGGTATGTGTCGCGTATATCTCTATGGTTGCGTGTGCACGAGCATGTTGTTGTGCAGGCTTGTTGTCGCAGAAGAACCCGAGGAAAACTGGTTGAAGATCTCTCCTATGTCCTCTGCCCCTTTGGCAAAAAATTATTAGGCAGTACGCAATAATAGAACATGATAGAAGATGATGCTACAAAGGCATGCCACGATGTATGTATCCAGAATATAGAGGATTGCCCACTAACATAATTAAATTGATTCTGCAATAGTTTGTTTGTAAACTAAATAAGCATGCTATGTTATCTTCATGGATAAATGGAGAACTATTGAATGCACCAGGTCTTTTAGCGACAAAACTAACCTGAGTAGGATGATGTACCTGAGGCTCATTATTAGTAGAGGATTCTTCACCCGGGGAAAGCTGGTTACGTTTTTTATTCGATATATCCATTGTTCCCCGCTGTAACAGAAGCTCAAAGTGGAAAACAAAATATTTCAGGCACTCAATTTAAAATGGCTTATTTTCTCACATGCTTATACTGAAATATGGATAGAGCACAAATCCAGCATGCATGTGGTAGCACGTATCTAAAAGTATCAAGAAAGCAACTTCGCTGACCTACATGGCTACATATGCTCAAGTGCTGTTCTTTTCAAAGCATGCTAACCCACTATTTTGTCGTGTGGTGATCTATTGCAGAACTAAGGAAGTAAATGCAAATAAAAGTTTTAGGCCTTAATATGCACACCATTGCTTAAGATCTGGTCATAGAAAATACTTGAGAAAATATATACAGATATCTATATTGTGCAAATCTAGTGAGAAAATTCTACATTTTGACGCAAGGGATAAATAATACAGATGCTATAGATACAGCTTCGGCTTATTTACAACTGATGTTCAAAGTCAAGGATACGATATATCTTAGAAAATCAGCATATGACTATGCCAACGCATACATGCCCACACACAACTTCGGGCGCCCACGTGAGCATGCTTCCCTCAATAAAAAATGTGATCATGTTGTTCACCAAAGAGCAAGACTCCTGAATGCCTTGAGAGCTGACTGGTGTCCATTAGCTGCTCCACGCTTTGTTGTATTGCCTTGTTAAATTTGTTTTGCTCGAGGGAACTGTATGACACCAACACAGCTTAAATTGATTCAGAAAAGAAGAGAGTTAAATCAGGAGTGAATTTCAAGAAAATGGCTCTATTATTCAAGAGCATAAGCACAGCCAAAAAGATATACATGGATACTTTGCACAAAAAAATCTCAAGTACAGAGAATACAGATAGAAGTATATATGGAAGTTGTTGTTATAGTTCCTAAAACCACAAGGATGACTGAAATCCTTGAAATAATTGCATTTTCTTATTTGCCCAAGGGATACCAATCCATATGGGTTTTCTCTCATGAAATCTTTGTGGTTCACTTATGAAAGTGAACATGAAAAACTTACGCTTTTATAGTCTAACACTATATACAATTTCATCGCAGAGGCTAAACTTGACTAAATGTAAATCATAGGAGAAGATAAAACATACTGAAATAAGTTGTTTCATGGTAGGTTTTCCTGTAAAAACATGAGTTAAACACACACGTCACTTCCTCGGCCATTGTTGCATCAACAAGCTAACAAAGGGTCAAAATTACACATAGAGATGTACGGTGCAGCCTGCTAACTTCAAAAACAAATATAAATGGAATTTGCCATACCTTTGGTCTACACTGCAGCAGCATGCTAGAGCCTCATTCTGAACAATTTTCGACAAACTCTCACTCGAACAATCATTTGCTGCTGCAGACAGGGAGGTTTCCATGACTCATTGGGTCTTTATCTCAACAAGTCTTGAAAATAACACATGCATGTCCACTGTTATTCCTTCCTAGAAAAGTACGGAAAACAAGCAGGAACTATAAATGATTGACAAAATTTACAGTCACATTTTTCTAGCTACAATAGGCAGGAACTATGCATACAAACATCACTTTGATACCTTTTAACTACGTGAATTGTACATTTGATTTCAGAAATTCTCAACACGTAACATGACTAAAAGAACTACGGAGCATATATGGGTAACCAAACCAAACTAAACCTGTGAATGTGATCATTTGAATAAGCTGAATGAACATACTAAAAGATCAATCTAATTAATTCATCGATAAGTGAATCATGGCAATTTCTAACCAACCAAACAACTGAATTAGGGGGATCACCGAACAGCTGGCTTGGAGGAATCTCATCAAACACATAACATGCCAAAAAAAAATTGTGTGAGGGGATTTGATGCATAATTTCAGTTCAACACAACTTTCAACCAAAATCATGATAGATTAGAACATGAGTGGATCTTCTGCCTACTTACAGCCTCTAAAATTGATTTCACCTTGATGAGTGGAAACATGAGCATGCACTCTTTACTTGGATAAATGAATCAGATCAGATCATATCGACATAATTAGCTATTTAGCTTAATAAGGAATTGTGATAATTAAATTTGGAGCGAGTAAAACAAAGCAAATATTATCTGAACCCAATGTGCCATGAATAATAAGGAAATCTATTGCATTTTTAACTATCCTTTGATGTTATTCCAAGCTTAATAGCCGGAAGGAGATAATTTTTTCTAAGAAATGTGCATGACCTAAGAAACTAATATATGTATGTAAACATGTAGCAGCATAACAAAAATACTCTTTCCATGAGTGGCAATGCTTCTCTTCACATATATATCTTTAAAAGAAGTAACTAATATATGTACCATGTAAATATTAACAGCTTGCTCGCAAAACTTTCCACGAGTCAGATTATATGTGTGAAGAGAAGCAATCTCACTCATGGAAAATTTTGTGAGCAAGCTGTTCTTTGTTTAATCTTTTGCAAGATTGTTGTTTCCTTCTCTTTTTCACTTTCCAGGAGTACTCTTTCCATCTTCTTTGTTAGGACTGCAGATTCCTTCATGAACAGATTCCTGCACAAGAAGCTAAGTGTCGCCTCCAAGGCCACGACAGATGAATTTCAGAGGCCATGGTCGCTGACTGTCCATTGTAGCAGGAACAAAATTCCACCAAAGAAGAAGCGAGGAAGAACTCACATCAAACAAAATGCATCAAGCAAATGGCACTTGGTAGCATCTTGGCCCTCTTGTCAAAGGCCTCACCGGAGAGGATCGATGGAGGCCGCCCACTCTCCTCCTCGGCCTGCCGAGATTGACCCCAACCCCGGCGAGATGCTTCCTGGAGCGGACGGGGGATGACCAACGCGACCGCACAACCCCGCGAATCTTGGCCCTCGGCTTCTGGGCGCGGGCAGGTGCGCGACGGGCACCAAAGGTGGTGGCTGGACATGCCGGCTCCCATCCAGCGGGTCATCGACCCACCTAGCTCCGGCGGACAAGGTTATTCGAGGCCGCCCGAGACGGGGAAATTCATCCGGTGGGGCCTCTTCGCTGCTTCGACAGACCCCGTCCGGATCCGAGGAGGTGGGCACTGGATCGCCGCGGTGGCCTCACAGGTGAGCTAGCCTCTTGACAAACTGGATCGCATCTCCTTCCTTTCTTGATGCTCTCATCCACAAGGAAACGGGCGACTCAAAGTCGGTGTCGGCCAACCGCGATGAGAGGATCGCGTCGGGTCGGTGAAGTCGCTCGTGATGCACCCGCGAGCGAAATGCAGTTCACCATCCGGCTGTAGCTGGACCGATGTGTGGCGGTTCGTGAAGGGCACCTCGAGAGGTTTGTTCATATGGCTCGTGGGCGTGTGCTTTGTCGGTTGATTCGATGCTGGATTTTTTTACTTACTACTGCATTCATCTGTTTGATGGTTTTCATACTCATGTGCCCATGTTTAATTTACAGATGAAATGGATAGGTCACTTGATTACGACTTCAAAGCTTCACGACAGTACCTAGTTGGCAGCGCCCAACAAAGATGCTAAAAAGACGGCAGGAAACAACAACTCGCCTATTCATAGGTACGCCGATCCTTGCTCCCTCCGCCTCTTTGTTTTTCAATTCTTTTGATGCGACTTCGATGCGGTCTCAGCGTGAATCTCGCATGGGCGTCCGCTCGTGTTAAAGCGTGGCTGCGTGTCTGCGGGCGGCGTGGTGGTGATCATGCTGCCGGAGGCGGCGTGTGTGCTAGATGTGTGTGTGCATGTTGTGCGGTGTGCATGGTTGAGTGTATGTTTCGGTTGCCACTCTGAATTACCTAGCGATTGACTTGGATGTGGGCCGTCAAATAAGGATCGAGAAATCAAGTCAAGAGCAGCGGCGTCAATTGAGAGCGGTTAATCCCTTAGGACACACTACTCATGCCGCCGGGTGGGGATAAGTACTGCTCCATGCAATGGGTTTCGACTAATTAATCGAGGGATCAAGTCGGCCTAGAGCTTGCACGACTTCATGGGTGACACACGCTGTGGACTCTTTGATCTTTTGATTTTTCTTTTCCTACAACAGCTGAAAGGAACAAGGCGACTGGGAAGTCCTGGGCTACATATCCATCCTTTCCTTGATACTCCTTCCAAAATGTGAGGTAATTGATTTACTAAATCGCATATGTGCTGACTTCTAATGCTTCTGAACATTTCTCGGTTTTATGTGTTTGTTAGCTTTTACTGGAAACCTTGCTATCCTTGTGCTTTACCAGTGTGAAGTTCAGCACTATGGCTGCTATTATGTGTTTTCTAATGGTCTGGTGGTCAGGAGTCATGTGTGATATGGTTATCATTTCGATGCTTAAAGTTGATCATTTTGTAGGAAGATGCCCTGTTCTCGCAAATGCAAGCTGCACTACTGTCAAAGTGTACTCTATTTTGCAAGGTCGAAACTTGTAAGTAATGTTGTTTGGTATTGCTTGAAATTTAGAAAGTTTAGTCATGTTACCAAGCTACAGATTTTGAAATTTTAGTTGTGAAGTTTCATATCTGCAAGTTATCCTTCCTTACAAAATCATTGTTTGTGGCAGAGTGAAAGCAAGGGTGCTCTTGTCTATGGGCAAATGAATGAGCCCCGGTGGTCGTGCTCGTGTAGACTCGACTGGTTTGACTGCTTGGACATTTTTGTGATGCCAAAGGATAAGATGTGCTTCTTTCTATTGATTTTCCATTTCACCTGTAACTTCGAAAGGCATTTCTTGTAATCGACACCTCTGTCTGCTCCATGTTGTGTTGTTTAACAATATTTCTCTTTCTAACCTGTTGTTACCATTGCTATTAAGTCTCACCATTGTACTTTTCTTATTACTCTTCATGACAAGCTTAACCTTGACATGTATGCTTTTTATTCCAATCATATAGTATCGATGGCCTCCCAACAAGCCATTAGCTATTATGAGGTGTTAAAGATAGTAAGGTAATTAGTTAAAATAATTACACATGGTAATTAATCACTAACATATGCTATGAACTGACTTAGTGAAATCCATTTATTTTTGGGTACTTAGTTAATCCATGTTTTTCTGCCTTCAGTCCTTATTGAGGTCTAATCTTTTCATCTTTGCATTTTTCAGATCTGCTTGACAAGCAAGGAAAAATCTTATAGGTTAAACAATGTGTTCAAGTGTTGATCCCTATATATTGACCTAGGAAGTGAAGATTGAACTATATGAAGTGGTAATGGCATTGGTATCTTATTAACTCTCAGTTCCGGATCACCATGCCACTGCATTCTATGAACCAAATTTTGTTTGGTTGTTCCCTTGGTGATACTGTTTGTTGTGGTCGGTGCTTCAGGTTTGCTCCACCAAATATTCCCAATATGGCCGCCACACACAGCCAAGTTATGAACAGCTACAGGAGGGTGTGATTGGCTATGTTGATGTGCTTGTTTTTCCTATATGCAGGTTTGTCCTAATTTACTTGACCTATTATTTCATTGCATTTTGCAGATCCAGGTTTAAACACCCTATAATAATGCAACTATGTGTACTCTAGGATCATTCTAATTAGTTGATGAATAGATAAATTCCTATATCTAACATGTTATCTGCTGCTTGATATTGTTGCTGTACTAATTAGTATTTGATGAATAAATAAATTCTTATCACACTAATTGCTAATTAGTTCATAAATAGATAATTCTTGTATCTAATATGTCATCTGCTTGATATTGTTGCTGTACTAATTAGTATCTTATTGTGTTCTCCCCTATCGTATTACATGAGAATGCCTTTTATTATACTAATGGTCTCATAGAAATATATGAAGGCGTGATACTGAATTGAGCTACTTTTTCTCGTAGTTCCTACTGCAAAAGCAAAAGAAGCTGCTTATGGCATATGATGCGACTGTGAGACCAAAGCTACACCTCCCATGAGAAAGCATATTGCTTGTCTAGAACACCGAGGAAAGTTCTGTTCATGGTGAAAATGTTGTGATGTAAGCCTCTTAATTTTCTAAATGTGACTCATGTTCTTAGAGTATTTCTGAATCTTATATGCTTCCAATCTGTTAATTTAATTTTTCTTATTGACGGTGGCGGATCTCTGCCACGCGGACCAGGCCTCCTGTCAAGGCCAGCACGCCGCTGCATGGAGGCCCGGACTCGGGCTGCCTCTGCGATGTCGGTGTGTCGGCGAGGTCTATAGGGACCGCGTGAAGGGGGGGCGCTCCGGTTGTGGTTCGGCAACCTGCAGCTCCATCGGGAGGATGGCGGTGCCGCTGGTTTGGGAGCTGAAGCTGCTGGCGAGGATGGCGGTGGCGGAGGAGGAAGAGGGCGGCGGTTCAGTCACATGGGTCCCATGTGACAAAAGGAGAGCAAGGGGACGGTAGCACCTTCTTCCCATCTTCACCTAGGTAACCTTTGTGTAGTTTTTGGGTGATGTATGATTTCTTCCTTCTAAAAGATGCATGGTAATGTGCGAAAGCTTAATCTGAAACTAATTACACGGACGAGTGCTTTAATTTGCTAGATGTACGTGCTTTAGTTGTAGGAGATGCATGCCTTTTATGCTCATGTCATTATTTTTCTGTTGTCAATTTAGAACTTTCAGAGTTTACATTTGACAATATCTTCTCTGCCATTGGCTATGCCTATATGATTATAACTCATGTATGATTACAGAGTGCTAGCTACCTTTTAAACATGGAAGCTTAGGAAAAGCATGTAAACCAAGACAGAAGCTTACCTGCTTGATTCAACAGATTTGATTTGCTCTATTCATTAAGATCTTTCTCTCGCTCAGAGAACTTAGAGATGTAACATCAACGGTGGGCATACATCGAAAGGCAAGTTCTTGTTAAAGGAAATCTTCACCTAGGTAAAGGTAACCTCAATAGCCTCTCTCTAAATTTTGCAACAAGCATCCGTTGTTGCAGGATGGAGCTCTAGAGTAGTTAGTCTAGATTCAACTCTAGAGTAGTTAGTATAGATTCAACTGAGTTACAAGTGCACCTTTTTCCAGTTATTGCTACCTTTTTTTGGAAGATTTTAGACTTGCTATCCTGTGTTAATTTATGGCCGTAAATTTTGTCGCTCGTCCTCGTTCTCGGTGCTGTCCGGTGGGTCAGTTGCGCTTCAACGCTTCGTTTTTGTTGTCTCCTACACCATTGCCTACACCTCACCCACTACCACGGCCCCTGCAGAAGGTAAATGTTCTCGCTCGACCGATCTCCTTCGCCATTTATATGCAGATGGACGGTCACACTAACAAAAATACAATGGTGTCCAGGCTTTGGTTGCAATGCGTTACAGGACGAGAACCTCTTTATTTCATTTCCAGTTTCACTTTTTTATAACATTTCCATTTTCACTCTGCTCTCTTTTTACTTGGCTGGACTAAAGAAAAGTAGCAACATTTACGTAATAGAACCGGTGTTTTCTGCTTTTGTTCCTCCATTATCTTCTCCTCATGTGTTTCCTTCACCCGTATCTCCAAAAGCAATTTACTGCCCCTCCAATTCCATGGAAACTAATGGTGGATCTTATCTACCACCAGTAAAAATCAAACCCCAATACTAACTGGTGACCATAATTTCTATTTCCTCTTCTATAAGCCCCATATCAATCTCATTTCTGAACCCTGATCATGGGCTTGACCAACAAAATATATGTTATATGCCTACAAAATGTACCATCGTAAACTTCTTCCCCATATAAATATAATGGTATACTTTCTCCGCATAATATATACTTTGTTGTTCAAATAGAGGCTTTCTACCTATCGTCACCCCTGCACCAAGGACTAGGCTAGCAAAGTTACATCATTTTGATGTTCTTATCTTGGCATGATGCAAGGCAAAACCAAAAGGGATAGGTTATTTATTGGCCATATTTACTTTGGTTATTAGTTGAGCACATCTGGAGCATCTTTCCGTTATTGCCTGCCTATACATTGTTAATATGCTAGAGGAGACTAACCGTGATACCGATGATAACACACTTCTTTCTCTCGGGTTTGTTTATCGCCACATATGGCATCATAATTAGATGCATTAGTATAATATTTCTACCAAATGTCGCGGTACTAATTCTAATTTATTCCATCCAGTTCGAGGTCGGCTGCAGCCACGACATCGACGGCATCCATAACAATCGCGGATCCTTCGACATCTGGATCGATCGCTTCTCCGTCGTCGACTACTGACGATGAGCTCATCGACATCATGCGCGTAGCATCGACATCGCTTGTCTCCGTGTCATTCCCTTCTCGTTATTTGTCCCTGCTACTAAGTCACTCACATGCTTGGTTTCTCTCAACAAGTATAGTTGATTACATGGGATCACTTAGACAGTTGATGAAAATAAACGCTATGTATGTGATTGCATTTTTGCATGATTGATATATGATGGTTGCTCACAATGTACACTGGTATGCATGTATTCCCACAAACTTAGAATTGGCACTCTCTTTTAGAACAAATCTTCATTCTTGTATTTAAGTTGGTATTAAATCTGGAAGAGGTTTATTGTAGGCTGATGTCTTTTCCATCTCATATTTTTCATCCATGTAATACTAACAAATGCACACGATATAGACGAGAATCTTTTCATGAGCTTCACCAGCCATTTTACATAATATACAGTCAAGAGTTTAGTCATCTTACAAAAGTAGGTTGTACAAACTCAAATCATCAACTAGACACTAGAAATATTGACTTCTCTTTGCTCTTTCATCAGCCATTTTACTTGAGCATTCATAAATTTGGGTCCGCAAGACGGTAGTCAATAAAAGTACTTTGCTATCACCATTAATATCATTAATATCCATAGAACACGCCTTATCTTCCGTATCACACAACAATTTCTGTCCATGTAAATAACTTGCTTTCTTCTACCAGTTTTTTAGTTTAACTATACTTGAAGAGAACCTGCTGGACTACATTGGTCCAAACAATAATATACACTCATGGTCGGACTTGCCAATGTCGATCATGCTAGGAACCTGATAAGAGGGCCACTATAACCACCAACCGTCTGAGTTTAGTCGCGCCAACATTCACGAAGGAGACATCTGGCATTTTGTTTCTGGATCACTCAAAGTGCCGCCTTTGTTCTACTAGTAGGTAAATGGTCCAGTTCGCCAGCCCATTAGTCCTGGAAACATCAGAACCGACCAATGGGGGCATTGGACCCGTTCAGAGCCTCGAGGCCGGGCCACGCGGGCCATTGGTCCCGGATCGTCTGGACCTTTTGGTCCCGTTGGGACGAACCGGACCAATGGCCTCGCCTCCCGGCTAATCACCATTGGTCCTGTTAGGGACGAACCTGACCAAAGGTTGCCTTTAGTCCCGTTCAAGTCACCAACCGGGACCAATTAGTTTTATACATACCTCACTCGCAGCGAGCACCCCAGGCTCGCTGTCGTGCGGCGAGGGAGAGCTTTGTGGTGCTCTAGCTCACCTCCTATGCACACGAGGTGTGTCCATGCGGAATGCCCGAGCCACACTACTTAAGCTTTCTCCTCCAAGCCTGACCTCCAAGCTCCATTTTCCTTAATATTTGTTCTAGGTTTAGCGGTCCGTCACGCCCTGGGCTCCCCTGCCTTTCACCGCCGGGCACATCGCCCGCCCAGATCTGGCTGCCGCACCACCTGTAGGAGCCTCTTTGTTCTTATCTTCTTTCTCAAAGGAAATAAAATCTTACTTTTTATGTTTATATAGATACTTGTATAATTTTCTTATTTTATTATTGCATCTTATATAGTGCGATGTTTTGGTATCCGCCTCGCCGGCTCCTCGCCTTCTGTCTATGATTCGGATGTGGTATATATTATCTTTTCTTTCATAACTATTGGTTCATTAATTGTTTATGACAATTATGCCGACCAACGTGATGATAGATTTTATTTATCTAGGAGGTTGTTGAACCGAAATTCCAACCTATAATCATTGTTTAGAGGTTAAATTTAGTTGAAGAAGAAAACCATTTGTTGAAGGAAAAAATTAGAAAAATTGAGGAGGAGAAGATGATATTGGAGTTGCATGTTGCGGATGTCGCCGGCGATCACAAGATCAAGATGGATGCAATGCGCTTGAAGATTAGAAAGATTAGAAAATATGCCATTCATACCGAGGTTTGGTATCATTATGCCATTGGATCAGCTTAAATACACTGGTCATGCTATTATGATCGCATCTGTTGCATTGAAATGTTTTTACATAGTTTCAGTGTATGGTTTAATTAATTTAGATGCTCTCAGAGCTTTATGTTGTTAGATGAGAACTATGTATGTACTTTGGTTTTGATGATGAACTTCTATTATTTTGGTCACTTAATTATCTATTCATGATGTTCTCAGAATGATTTTTGACACACTTAATTATATATAATGTACGCGTATGAACCGGCAATGGATGTACGGTTCAAGACACAACTCGCAGTACATTAAGGGCGCATGATTTTCTCCAAGTGCCCTGAGGCAAACAAGCGTAATGGTTTTATGTGCTGTCCATGTTCCATATGTGGGAAAATACGGAAGTCTTATTCCTGACCGGAAAATCCTCCACACCCACCGCTTTATACTGGTTTCATGCCACACTATAATGTTTGGACGAGGTACGGAGCAATAGGGGTTATGATGGATGACGCGAAGAAGAAGAGTACGACAACTACTAAATTTCCTGAATACCGGTGATGCTATCGAACATCAAGAGGAACCGCACGATGTGCATGATGATGCCGCAACGCAAGCCGCTGCTGAAGATCAAGAGGAACCAGATGATGTGCTCGATGATGATGATTCCGCCGGTCATTGTTTATGCAAGGACGCAATGCGAAAAGTCAAAGGAGAAGCGGAAGTTCGATCGTATGTTAGAGGACCACAAAAACGATTGAATTCTCCATTGGCGAAGATGGCAACACAAAGCTCGGTGTACTGCATCGAATTGTTGAAGCGGAAGGCAAGAAATGCCGGGCTCGAACAAAGGATTTGAGAAGCTACTAAAAATATTGAAGAAGAAGTTTCCAAAGGATAACGACTGTCTGGCTAGACATACGCAAATAAAGAAGGTCGATGTCTTCTAGGATTGAGGTGCGTAAGATACAATGATCATCTTCTAATGGTCAGATCTCTACGCAAAGTATGGATCTGAACGATGTCGGTATGCGTGTATTACGGTATAAGATCAGACGAGATGACCTCGGTGATGTTGATTGGCGCAGCCCTGCAAGAAGAGGGTTCTCGTGAAGGTGATGTGGTATGCTCCTATAATACCACGGTTGAAAACGCTCTGTTCTCGAAACGGAGAGCATGCCAAGTTGATGCGATACACATTGAGCACCGTGAAGAAAGACGGAAGTTGAGAGCACCCGCCGACGGGTCGAGGGAGAAAATCGAGAAAGTATTGGGATGAGTTTGCTGAGCCAACGAACGATGGTTTGCTTTTAAGCGCCGCATGGCATTAATCCTTTCGGGAGCAGAGCAGCAATCACAAAGACTCGCCCATGACTCTATGTATGTATAACCTTCCTCCTTGATGTGCATGAAGCGAAGTTCATTACGATGCCGCTCATCCAAGGCCCTAAGCAACCCGCAAAGACATTGATGTACCTAAGTCCATTAGTTGAAGAACTTTCACAGCCAGGAATGGAAACGGTAACGACATGGAATGAGCACAACAGAGGAATTTAACCTAAAGGCATTGCTGTTCGTGACCATCAACGCATTGGGCTCCGCTCAAAAGAATTTCGGTGGACAAATAAGGGATACCCGCGCATGCCTTTGCTGCTTTATTTGACACCTATAGTATATACGGCAAGCTGCGTGGGGAAGAATGTGTACACGGGCCATCGTCGATTTCTTCGACCAACCATCCTGTCGAAAAGAAAGGCAAGCATTTCAAAGCGCAGGCGGATCACGGAAGAAGCCCGCCATGCGTCGGGGTGATCACGCATTTGGTATGGTCAATGATTTACACGTAATCTTTGGAAAGGGTCGGCGCGACTAGCTGGTTACGAATAATGCCGAGAATCACGCACCCATGTGGAAGAAGAAATCTATATTTTGGGACCTACCCTACCAGAAAGATCTAGAGGTCCGCCTCTTGATCGGCGTGATGCACATGACGAAGAACCTTTATGTGAACCTGCTAGGCTTCTTGGGCGTGTATGGGAAGACAAAAGATACACCGAGGCACGGAGGACCTGCCCAGCGCTTGGTACGAAAAAGAGGGCATGCCTCGAAGCAAAGATGAAGGTCCTGCTACCAGCTCTCTTATGAAAGAATAGAAAGAAATCTTCTTTGAATGCACACTCGTCGATAGTGAAGGTCCCGATCGGGCTTCTACGTCGAATATAAAGGGAATAATAAATATGCGGAGAAAAGTTCCAGAACCTAAAGTCTCATGACTGCCACATGATTATGGCGCTAGCTGCTTCGGTTGCATTGAGGGGGCTTCTACGGAAAACGTCCTCATTAGCCATTGTGAAGCTATGTGCATTCCTCAATGCAATCTCTTAGAAGGTGATCGATCCAGAAAACATACCAAGGCTAAGGTGATGATGTGGTGCAATGTCTTGTCGATTTGAGCTGGTGTTCCCACCATCCTTCTTCAATATCATGACGCACGCCCAGTTCATCTAGTTGACGAGATTGTTGGCCTGGCCCCGTTCATCTAGTTAGCGGATTGTCATTACGGGCCCGTATTTCTAATTTTTTAAAAAAGGGGTTTGGGCCCCCCCCCCCCGTTTGGGGGGCCCCCCCCGGGGGGTTTTGGGGGAAAACCAAACCCCCCCCCCCCTTTTTTTTTTCCGGGGGAACCCCTTTCCCCCCCCCTTTAAAAAAGGGGGAGTTAAAAGGTTTTTCCCCCCCCCCCGGGGGGGCCCCCCCTTTCCCCCCCGGGGGCCCCCCCGAGCCCGGCCCCCCCCCCCCCCCCCGGGGGCCTTCCCCCCCCCGGGGGGGCCCCCCTTCCCCGGGGGAAAAAACCCCCCCCCGCCCGGCCCGGCCCCCCCCCTTCCCCCCCGGGGGGGAACCCCCCCCAAAATTCCCCCCCACAATATGTACCCCTTTGAGAGGTTCATGGGAGTCCTAAAGAAATATGTCCATATCGCTTAGGCGGTAAGGAAGCATCTCCATGGGCCATCAAGCAGAGGATGTCATCGGGTTTTGTGCTGACTTCATTCACGGCCTTAAGAAGATAGGTCTCCCTAAATGTCGCGGTATGAGGGGAGGCTGGATTGGGAAGGCACGCTTTGAAGGGACTCAATAATATGCGAGGGCGGATATTCTTGGTCTCAAGCACACTACAGTTCTCTGAGTAACTCTACCTTGGTGACCCCAGATGTCGATGAACACAAGAGCGATCTGCGCTCCAAACAATCTTGTGAGCAAAGTCGACGATCGGATTACATGTGAACACATCGGGACTTTCGGTGAGTTGGTTGGAAGCACGTGTCGTGAGGTGACAACATTGTTATGATGAAGCTGTACTTGTTGTCGAGGGACCATCTTTGACTGTATTGATTTGGAAAGGATACGAGATAAATGGGAATACATTTTACACGCATCGACCAAGATCAAAAGAGCACCAACCAAAACAGCGGTGTCATCTTTGATGCAACAACCGAGAGGAAAGGACACATATTATGGTTACATAGTGGATATATGGTAACTTGACTACGGACATGATTTTAAGGTCCCTTTGTTTAAGTGCAAATGGGTCAATCTGTTGGAGCCGAAGTGCGTGTAGACCCATAGTGCGGAATGACAATGGATCCGAAAAATCTTGGGTACATCTTGTGAACCGCTCCGCCCTAGCCAATGATGTGGCACGGTTATCTATGTGAAGGACATGTTCATTTAGACCGAGAAAGAGAAAAGATAAAGGCGCTTAATACATCATACGATGAGCCAAAGCGCCACATAGTTCTTTCGGTGAAAAAGGACATCGTGGGAGTGGAGGACAAGGCATGTATATATCAGAAGATTATGAAAAGTTTCATGAAATTCCTCCCTTCAAAGTCAAAGGCTGACTGACATCCTCGATAAGCGATGAAGATTATCCATGGTTCTGGCAAGAATAAGCAAATGACACAAGCGAAGAAAAAGTGAAGACTTTCTCCCAGAACTATTATGATGATACCATGCCAACTTTGTAACAGATTTAGTATGATACCATGCCAACTTTCAACTTTTTGAGAGTTCATTTGAAATGTTTTAATGTCTTATGATTCTGCCCTCTTAATAATTAAAAATAGCAGCAATAAGTTTTTTGTTGTAAGTAGAAACAAAATAAATTAAATTAAGCAAGAAAAAGAAAACAAAAAAAAAAAAAAGTGTTTTCAAATTTGAAAACTAATGGCACTAACGAGTAAAGTTTATAATTTTCCTAAAACTAAAAGCAAAAAGAATTGAAAAATAAAGCAAACAACAAAAGAAAATAAATAATGCAGAAATCAAAACAAAAAACAACAATAAGTATTTTTGTTGTAATTAGAAACACAATAAAATAAATAAAGCAAGAAAGAAAACACAAAACAAAAAAAGTGTTTTCAAATTTGAAAAGTAATGGCACTAACAAAAGTTTATAATTTTCCTAAAAACTAAAAGCAAAAAGTAAAAACAACAAACAAAAAAATAATACCTCCCTACTGGGCCCTACTAGGCAGGAATATTTACATGAAACCCTACTATAGGCCAGGATTCAGGGCCAGTATGATAGGCAGAGGCCCATCGTGCACAGCAATAGCAAGTAGGCCCGAAGTCTGCGGTGGAGAGGAGCTCGAGAGGGAGTGCGGCGGTGGGACTTATAAACCACTGCTGCGCTCCCTCTCAACTAGCGAGGTGGGACTAAACTTTGGCCCTGGCGTGCAGCAAAGGGAAATTGGTCCCGGTTGGTGGCACCAGCAGGGACTAGGATGTGGGGGCATTGGTACGGTTCGTGGCACCAACGGCACCAAAGGCCACGCGCTTCCCTGCTGGGCTGCCGGAAGGGCCTTTGGTCCCGTTGGTGGCACCAGCAGGGACTAGCAAGTGCATTATTGTCCTGCTGGTTTCACGAGCAGGGACCAATAACTTTACTATATAAGCAAACACTTTGCAAAAATTCAGAATCTCGCCGCCATTGCCCTCGGCGACGCCGGACCCTCCTCGGCCTTCGCCTTAGGCTGCTCTACCTCACCGTCGTCGCCGCCACACCACTAAGGCAATCACGCCTCAACTCCACATGCTGGCCCTCATCGCTGCCTCCCGAGCCCAAGCCTGCCTCTGTCCCCTGCCTTCCAACCTCATGTTTGCTCAGCCACACAGCGCCTCGCCCAAAACTGCCTGTCGTCCCACACAAGCCGCTGGCCGCCATCGCCTCCTGTCAGCTTATCGCCGGTGTCATCGCGCCTCAAGGGCTGTGCAGCATGCTCATTGCTTCATTTTTTTCATTTTATTAGTTTAATTTTTTTGTTCATATATATATATATATATATATATATATATATATGTATATATATGTATATATATATATATATATATATATATATATATATATATAGGTCAGCTGTAAAGTCACTATGCCAGATTATAACCTAGCGTGGCGCTCGTCCGCCCATCAACCCCGGGTTATGCATGCGCTTAATTAGATGAGCCTTGAGCTCGGTCATAAAAGCTCCGTAATGAACTTACGACCAGGCCAGCGTGCTTAACTTGAGCTCGTTTCCTCAAAAAATCAGTAGTAACAAGTTACGATGCGCGCTCAAGTTAACGATCCCGCGTATGCCTACACACCTAGTCCAAAGTTGTAATTGACAATCGTGAAACAGCTCAACCCGGCTACTACCATCTAGTAAGCCCGGACTTCATGTGAGTAATGATGTTACCATCTAGTAATTGGACCTGCCCAAGTAGTAATGCAATACTGCCCTCGCTTTACTAGGTTTACCATCTAGTAATTGGACTGTAGAAGTAGTAATGCATTACTAACCTAATTTTACTAGGCTAACCATTGACTCCATAGTGAGTAATCCGCTTGCTTAATTCTTACATTACATTCAAGTGTTCTCTTTTCAACGAAGAGCGCTCTTGTAGTAATGCATTACTATCCTTGTTTTTCTAGGTTTACCATTGACTCCATCATAGCGTAGTAAACCCATTACTACATGCTAGCAAGATTATACGCTTATCTCTACAACCAATGATTAGTAAGCACCTCAGAAATCATCCATTACCATCCCTTACTATTCCGTTACATTTATCAATAGATAAATATCGCAGAAACCAGGATACATCCGATTGTAAAAAATTCATTGCGTTATTTTTTTACAACCTCATTACCATAATTAGTATTGCGGGCGAGCGCAGCCTTCATGACCTGACAGCGCTTAAGCGGCGATATGCCGCTAAGAAGAATGCGCTCTACGCTGACATTTTACTAGCGTATCGCTATATATATATATATATATATATATATATATATATATATATATATATATATATATATATATATATATATATATATATATATATATATATATATATATATTATGTCGGTAATACTAAGGTCGGTAGCTGGGTACCCACACTTTACCGGGCGTCCTTGTTCCCCGTGGCAAGCCTTTCAAGGCGTCTGCTAAGACCCTCTGCGGCCCCTTGGAAAACAAGACTGCCAAGAGGAGCTTGCGGGGAACCATTCAAGAACAAAGTAATCAAGACCCGGCAAGAGGAGCTTGCAGGAAGGCACTCCAGGCATGCCGGCGAAATAAGGCCCGGCAAGAGGAGCTTGCTGGGGAGGAATAGTGAAGCAAAGCTAGCGACGGATAAGGTTCCTGCCGCCGCAGCGGCGCTTGTTGTTGGGCAGGCGACCTCCTCATCTCCGCTCCAGCTCACCCGCCAGCGTGTCATCACAGGGCTCTCCCAAGCACGCTGGTGGTCGGCGGGCTGTGCAGCAGCAGCGAGGAGCAGCGATAAGCGGCCCGTGACAAGCTATCATCGTGGCAAGCAGAGGCGACTTGGCGGTCCCCGTTACCTTCGCTCTCGCAAGGGATCGAGATGGGCATTGATGACTCTTGTCCCTTGCCGTCAGAGTTAGGTATAGATTCTGCACACTGCATTTGTACAAGCGGTGTACCAACCTATGTTTTTACTATCTTACCCTTGTCTACTTGCCACATGTGGTAACCCCTTGTGCCTATAAAAAGAGGCCCAAGTGCAGCGTGAAAGGGTTAGGGCTCGCCTAGGTCCAACTCCGGCCCCGGGCATCATATTCATACTAAACCACACTCGGGGCTAGGTCTTGTAGCTCCCATTGCTCCCTAGCAAGAACACAAGATAATCTGGCAAGCAGCAGTAGGAGT
Organism: Aegilops longissima; assembly: GCA_021605205.1. Lineage (NCBI taxonomy): Eukaryota > Viridiplantae > Streptophyta > Magnoliopsida > Poales > Poaceae > Aegilops > Aegilops longissima. The sequence continues at coordinate 104,894 of JAHIAM010001309.1, read as the reverse complement.
ATTATCTCTCTGAGAGCTCGAAGCTGGGTAAATCTGCTCCGTGTGCATCGCCTCGATCCGCTTCTTGTGCAATCTCCGCCTCTCGAACCACAAGGGACCCAGGTCCTGAGGGTGCTCGTGGGGCACGCACAGTTCTCCCGACATCTTTGGCGCGCCCGGTAAGGCGTTGAGGCTGTGTGAACCCGATCCGGCGGTCACACGAGCAACTTCATCGACATCTTCGTCGACATGGCGCCCGAAGGAGAAGTCTTCCAGAGCAGGTGAGGCGTCTGTTGTCGAACTCCACCACCACCGCCGTCGCCGTGTGTGGGGAACGCGTGAGGAGGAACCGGCGTCATCGAGAGAGCCCGATGCCGCCGGGTCCAAGAACAAAGCTAACACGGCGTCGGCGTCGGACCCGCGCGCGTCGCCGCGGAAGGGCCCAGGGATCGGCGAAGCGTCATGATACTCGTGGTACCATACGCTCGCTGGATCAAGGCCAAGCTGGAGGATCCCGAGGCCCTCGAGACCCGCGCACGCACGGCATGCGATGCCGGTAGTGAGTGCGGTCGCAGGCGGGATGCTGCTCCTCCCAACTTGCGTTGGGAGTCGAACACATCCGTGCTTCGCTCCGTGCGCCGTTGCATAACCACACCAGCGGAAGCCTTGGCAAGAGCTCAGCTATACTTCTAGATTACCCTCCAGCGGCCGATAAGGTCGACGTAATGGAGGAGCCACAATTCAAAATCTCATCGGCTTTCGCTAGCGGCGTACCCATGATGCAACCGAGTGCTTCGTGAGCAGGGCGAGGCGACAAAGCGCAAGCCGATGGCGGCGAGACGTGGTGCCCCACCCACTGCACTCACCTTCGAAGCCAAGATCGTGACTTCGCGGATCCACTTTTCGACGGCTAATTCCACAGGCGTCGTCGGATCCTCGAGCTTCGTTGCGACCAGCGCCAAGTTCTTCGAGAACGGCAAGAAGAAGACGCTCGAACCCGTATCGAAGCGCCCGAAGAGAAGTGTGCCGTCAATCGACCAGCGCGCGGGCCCACTGCCGACATGCATGCGCCAGGGAACCCGGCGACCTATCGACGCTGTGGGTTGCCCCTGCTTTCACCCGTGAGCTGCGGCAAATCCGTGGCCCGACGAGAAAAATTCAAACCAGATGTGCGGGAGAAGTATGGCGGCAGGACACACCATCGGAGTTCCTCGGCATTCTACACCATCGCGGTGCAAGCTGCGGGAGGGCGAGCGACAAGATCTCGCAAACTACTTTCCCTTGGTGCTCAAGCCAAGCGTCGAGATCTTGGCTCATGCACTTGCCGGATAGCTCTCATTTCTTCTTAGGCAGATTTGTGCCACCAGTTTGTTGGCGCCTTCACAGAGGCCACAAGCCCCATGGCTGTGGAGAGTGATCTCCACCTGCTTGCCCGTATGGAGGGAATCTCTGCGCATATTCATCCAGAGATTGATCGAGTGCACTACAACATCTCTGCACGTCCACCCTGCTGCGCAAAGGATCGGTGCATTCCATCGAATGCACGAAATCGCAGAGATGAGGAGAGATGGCGGCGATGCAAAGTGAAAAAGCGCCGAGAGCTCTCATACTGCCGTCGGCTGTGCACGCGCTGAAGAAGGAAGAAGACTCCGGGAGAAAATGTGGGAGCAGAATGCGGCAGTGAGGGATCTCCCGACAAGAAATAGCGGCGGAAACAAGCGTGGAGGAAGAAAATTCAGGAAGTACTAGTTGTCGAGCAGTCCGGCAAGGATGGTGCCATCAACAAAGCTAAGGCTGGTGGCTCCGGCAAGGAGAGGTTACCGCTGACGCCACCGCCAAGCTGTGGCGGCTGCCGTAAAGCCCGACAGCTCAACAAGCGATCTTGTAAAATCCACCGCACTCAAGGGCCATGATCTCCGGAACTACAAGAAAGTCGAGCAACTTGTTGAGCTACAGAGAAATGAGTCTGGCCGCGCGTAGACAAGGAGAAGGCCAAAGAAGGTGCAGGTGCGTAAGTAAGAAGAGAGACCTGTCGGGAGGGCGTAGCGGCAAGGCCAAGCAGTGACAAGGAGACAGACCCTCCCCGCCGGGTCAGACAAGGAAGAAGATCAAGATGAAGATGGCGAGGAAGATGAAGGCGATGAAGCTGATAAGCATGAGTTGCAAAAGGCAGCGGAGGTCCTTTGCATCGACGGTGAGTAAGGCGTCTCTGCATACCTCGTGACCGCCAACCTCAAGCAATGGATGTGAGGTCAATGCAGCAGAACCATCCATAGAGTCACGCATAAACCTCTCAAGTGGTCCAGCACGCCCATCATCTTTGACACCGAGGATCACCCCTGATCGCATCATCGCGGGTGCAGTGCTTGCCGATGTTGGTCTCACCAACCATCCGCAACCTCAAGGTCACAAAGATGTTGGTTGATCGACGGGGCGGCCTGAATTTGATCTCCTCTCGCGGTGCTCCGTAAACTTCAAATCCACGGCGAGCTCAAGAAGCGGGTACTTTCCAAGGAATCAACCCAGAGAAGGAGCAAGCCCAAAGGGAAGATCACGTTGCCGGTAACATCTTCGCAGTGAGCTCAACTTCAAGAACAGAGAGGGTCACGTTTGGCGTCGCTGATTTCCTATTGCCCTACAATGGCATAGCCGGCCATTCAAAGACTCGCCAAGTTCATGGCCGCCTCTCATTATGCTTACAACCTACTCAAGATGCCGGCCCGATAAGCCGTCATTTCTGTCCATGGCGACAAGAAAGATGCACTTATCTGGCGCCGACAAGATTTACGGGATGCAAGAAGCAGCGACAGATAGCAAACCACTTACCGCTGAAGCTCCTCGGGAAGAAGAAGACCACCAGGTGCGGCAAGAGCTCGCTGTTGCCCACTCCGCAAGCGCACCTTCTTCGAGTGCTGCGCTACGTCGAGGGCGCTCCATCGAAGCTCCACGGCAAGTGCAACAAAGGCGATGGCAGCTCGCCAAATACCAAGAAGGTGCCTGGCCAAGGAGGGCGGTGACGGTGGTACTCTTCACCATCGGTGCCGCGCTTGATTCTAAATAGGAAGGCGAGCTTCGTTGCTTTTCAAGGGCGAATGTCGATGTGTTTGCATGGAAACCATCCGACATCCCCGGTGTTCCCAGAAAGTAATTGAGCACCACCTAGCTATCTGTCCTCACATGCTGCCCGTCAAGCAAAGAGTTAGGAAACAGCGGTGGAGCGCAGAGAGTTCATAGCGTAAGAAATCAGGAAGTTGGAAGCGGCGGGGCTTGTCGAGAGAGTCCTCCATCCCACGTGGTGGGCCAATCCGGTGGTTGTAACGCAAGGGCTAATGGGAAATGGAGACTTTGTATTGACTTCACGGATGTTAACAAAGCTTGTCCCAAAGACCCATTTCCCTTTGCCACAAGACGCATCGACAGATTGACTCCATACCTGGATGTGATCTGCTTTCATTTCTTGATGCATATTCAGGATATCATCAGATCTTCATGGCAGGAGAGGATGAAGAGAAACCGCATTCATTACACCATGTAGCTTATACTGCTATACTGATGCCTTCGGTTTGAAGAATGCTGGTTCAACTCTTTGCAAGTAGTCCATGATGCCTTTGAGCCGAGATACATACAGAAATGTAGAAGCTTACATGGATGACATAGTGGTCGAGAGCAAAACCAGAGCGACTACGGTTCAGAGATTTGGATGAAACATTTGCAAATCTACGGGATCAACCTCAAGCTCAACCCCGAGAAGTGCGTGTTTGAGTTCCTTCCGACAAGCTTCTCGGGTTCTTTAATGTCTCAGCCGGAAATTGAAGCCAATCCCGACAAGATCAAGGCCATTGAGCAGATCGAAGCACCAAAGTGCGTCAAGGATGTCGAGGAGACTTGCGGTTCGTGTTATGCTCTCGCGAGAGTTCATCTCTAAATGCTGCTCGTAGCCCTCCGTTTTTCAACATTTTGAAAAAGCGGGTCAATAGAAATGGACTCCCGAGCGGAGGCTGCGCTGAGACTTGAAGATACCTATCCTCGCTCAATACTTGTCGCACCTAAGGCCACAAGAGAAGTTCTTTGCTGTATATAGCGGCAACCAATCAAGTGGTTAGTGCTGCGTTAGTAGCGGAAGGGAGGATGATGAGGCAGCAACGAGGCAAATGCGCATCCAGCGACAAGCAGGGAGCCGCCGTCAAGCTCGATCCGACAAGAACAGATCAGCGAGGTCGACAAGATCGAGAAAAAGATGGTGGAGGCCGGTCTACTTTGTCGATTCCTTCCTTGCGCAGTGGGGTCTAGATCGAGGCTACCTGGTGTGCAAAAGCTGCTTTTCGGCCTCCTCATGGCCTCAAGAAAGCTGGCGCCATTACTTCCAACACACGAGATAACAGTTGTCACTCGCTTTCCGCTAAAGAGGATATTGCAAAATCCTAAGCAGAGTAGGATTGTCGAGTGGAGCCTTTGGGCTGGCTAAGCTTTGGTCTCGAAGTCGAAAGCACTTCAACTATCCAGAGCAGAGGTATTGGCAGAATTCATAGCAGAATGGGCGCCAGCATAAGATGAAGAGAGATAGGAGGCGAGCATCCCCTGGCCAAGGAGGCAAATAAAGTGCGTCATGTACTTTGGTGCCTTCTCGCTGCAAAGGCGCCATGGTGCCGGGCAAGTGCTCATCGCACCCCACCGGAGAGCACCTCAAGTACATAGTCGGATGCACTTTCCCAAGGAACAAGCAACAAATAATACTGCTGAGTATGAAGGCTTGCTTGCCGGTCTCGGGATGTGATGGACCTTGGGATCAAGAAGCTCATTGTCGGGAGGACTCGCAACTTATCAGTCTCGCCAAGTAAATAAAGATTATCGAGTCCGCTGATGGAAGCGTACGTCGATGAAGTGAGGAAGCTGGAAGAGCGCTTTGAAAGTCTGGTAAATGGAACACGTTCCAAGACGCAGAATGATATAGCTGATGGCTCTCCAAATGTGCCGCACTTAAGTTGCTTGTGGAACCAGGGAATTTGTGCTCGCTAACTCAGCCAACCGTAACACCATCAACAAGATGAGCAAAAGAAAATTGGTTTCAGAGACTACTTTCCGGCAGAGCTCTCTCAAGCCGCCGCCAAGAAGGTCCCTCAAACCAACCAGGCAGTATCGAGGAGCAGTCCTCATTCGACAAAACCATGCAGTTTGTATCGTTGAAGCAAACGCCCTCGACAAGTTTTGCTCCGCAGTTGCTTGTCGGGATCATCAAGCCCGCAGACCTATTGTGCCCCTGCCGAGAAGCTGATGTTCCCGCAGTTAGATAGATGAGCCTTTAGTCCTTGTTGTCACGCCCACAGGATCCAACATGGGCACAGCAAATCGCCCATTTCTTCTAGACAGAGAACTTCCCAAGAGCAAGAAGAAGGAAAAAGTAGCCCGGCAACAAGTATGTACCAGCTTTTGTTGACAACATCCTGCATAAGTAAGAAGGCTCAACAAAGGTGAAATTGAAGTGTATTTGCCGAAGATGGACAGTGTCGCTGGCAAGAGATACATGGAGGCATATGTGGTCACCACATTGGTTAAAGAGCACTTGCCGCAAAGCTTTCCGCAAGGTTTCTTCCGCAAGAAGCCTCCAGATGCAACTCGCACAAGTAACTAAGTGAAGCGTAAGGCCCATTCCAAAAATGATACACCAACCAGCTCAAGCTTTCCAAGCGTATCCTTTATCCTCGCCCTTTTCGGTCTGGGGTCATCATCTCGCCTCTTCCCCGAAAGCTGTCGGGCTTTGAATACTTGTACGTCGAATCGACAAGTTCACAAAGTGGCCGGAAGTGGAACCAAGGAGGAAGGTGATACAACCAAATTCAAGTTCTTCAGGTCAATTGTTTGCCGCTTTGGGATTCCTAACTGATCATCACCGACAACGGCACACAGTTCACGAGCCGCAACTCTTCATGCAGACGCCTAAGATCTTGGCGCCAAGATCTCTTTTGCTTCGCGAGCTCATCCGAGAAGCAACGGTCAAGCGAGAGAGCAAACGCTGAAGTGCTGCGAGGACTCAAGACCAGAACTTTCGGCTAAAGCCGCGCAAGTGCGGAAGGAACTGGATTGAGGAGCTGCCGGTGGTTCTTTGGTCGATCAGACGACGCCAAATCGAGCCATCGCCAGACACCTTTTGCTCTAGTCTACGGAGCAGAGGCAGGTTCTCCCCACGGAACTCAGATGACGGTCACCTCGAGTTCTCGCTATGATGAGCTTGAGCAAGAGCAGCTGCGCAAGATGACGCTACCGCTCCTCGAGGAAGATCGCCTTTAGGCTGCTGTACGAGCTGCTCGTTATCAGCAAGCTTTTGCTGCTACCATAGCCGCAGTTAATGCCGAAGCTTCGAGGAAGGCGACCTTGTTCTTCGCGCACTCAATCCGCCAAGAATTCCAACAAGTTGACGCCGGAGGGAAGGCCTTATCGGGTGAAACGAAGTCACTAGGCCCGGCTGTCCGCTTTGAGACCAAGATGGCCTTCCGTGAGCAATTCCTGAATATAGAGCATCTTCGCAAGTTTTATCGAGTGAGGCTGCTGCGGAACCTGCTCCGACAACCACCCTTTGTACAAGTCTTGCCGCTGTTGCATGTAATCCTTTGTACAAAGCCGCGCAGACCTGCGCATCAAGAAGTTTATGTGTCGCAAGACATTTTGTTAATACATGCTTTCATAATCATATATGCATGTGTTACTAACATCTGTGCAGCACCCTAAACCAAAGAGTTTATAATGAGCCACTAGGCTCCATAACTTTATTTTCTTCTTCTTCTCAAACAAGAAGAAGGTTCATCCACCCACAAGTTAACCGGGGAGGAGATAATGGTATAAACGCCAAGCCGCCGAGGAACTGTCCGCTTGCCATAAAAGGACAACAAAAAGCTAAGTTGCTAAGTTTAAACGACCAGTTTTAAATATTTTTAAGTTATCTTCCTCGAACGATCGTAGATTTTGTATGGAAAACCCGCATGGAGGAACCAAATCGTGACTGGTTGCGCTTACTTTGTTTCGAGTCCGCCAACAACTTAAGTGAGCTGCGCTAGTCCGCTGATAAGGTTGCTTGTCGGTAGCCACCCCGCCAGCAGTGGCTGCTGAAGTTCAGACTCGCTATCATGCAAGGTTGCCCAGACCGCAAGTTTCTCAAAAGCGAGGGCAGTAACATACAAAGCCAAGAATCGAGTAAAGGAAGTAACATAGCAATATTGCCCGTAACAAAGTTATATTACAAAAATAACTTATTGCGGCATCTAGCTAAATTGTTCTAAGAACTAAAATAACAGCGAAGAGGAGAAGAAAGGTGCCAAGCATCCAAGCCCCGCAAGCCAGAGTTGTTTGGGCCGCGGTAAGTCGGAGTTGTCGGGGCCGCGGTAAGCCGTAGTTGCCGGAGGCTGCGGCAAGCCGGAGTTGCCGGGGTGCGGCATCGATAAGCCTTTCGCCCCTTTTCAAACATCCTTTTCATTAAAAAACATTCTACCAGATACAGTCCAGGAGAATGAAAACATGAAAGAGAGGATTACAAGTTTTAAATGCGGATAAGGCCCAAGGCTTACAAATTAAAAAGATAAGATGCTCGTAATCCTTTTCCTGTCCCTCTCTTCGTGAGGTAGGTCAAGGAGGCAAGAAGGGCAAACGGAGCGCTTAGGCGAAATACAAAGCGAAGACACCAAGGGAACATCCCGAGGGCCCGCGAGGGCTTATCGGAGACGGCGGCGCTGGAGGCGGGCTTTCAAGACGGGCGGACAGGACGCCAGATGGTGTCGAGGGCACTACGCCTCAGACCGACTTGACGGCCTTGTCGCCATCCTCTTCCCTTCCGCAGCCTCCCACGCCCGCCTCCCAAGGAGACGACCCGGAGTTCAAGGAGCCGCGACGGATGATGGGGTCGCCGTGTGACGCGCGGCGCCTCGACAACCAGTTGGGCCAGCTACCTCGCCGTCAGCTGCCGCCTCCTCCTCGCCACTCGCCGAGGAGGAATCTTCACTGTCGGAGGAGCTATCCACGCAGCATCGCGCCCGAAAGTGCCGAGATCCCCAAGACCTTGACGGAGAGGAGATCACCTCCATTAACTTAAAATGGAGGGTAAACCCGCCAGCAGGTTGTGATGTGGCTTAACGCCTTCCACCCACGATCAAGATATATCACATTAGGGCTGGAATACACGCGGACTCAAGGCCGCTGATCCCACAGCCCTCATGTGCAGCCTCAATGTCTCGGCGGATCCGACTCCATTGCGCCGCGAACGGAGCTGGAAGCCGAGGCGACGACGAGGCGCCCGGCGAGCTTGGACTAAGAACTCGCAAGGGTCGCCCTCGTATGGACCCGCCATGGAGGGGAATCCAGCTGGGCGGAGGCGCGACGCGCGCCGCTTCCGCCTTCTTCCCGAGCGCCCGACCTCGCCCACGACCGCCTCGAGGGGAACTGCCGACGGAGGCGGAGACGGGCGCCGCCTCGGCTCCGCCTCCCCGAGCCTCGACCTGGCCCACGACCTCGGCCTCTCTCTCCCTTGTGGCTGGCTCACACCCCGGCGTGGGATTGGGAGGGCTTGCCCTGTCTAGCTGCGACTCGCCACCATGAAGAATACCAAGGTTCCTTTCCATGACGACGCAAGAAAGGGGCAGTCTGAGGAAAGAAGAGATGGGAGAGTGCGGGTCAAGGCCCTTTCGCCCCTTCTTAAAGAAGCAGGGGGGTCGCCTGGCCAATGTAATCAAGCCACAGAAGGCAGGAATCGCAGACCTGCCGCCTTCTCGCCAGAACGGCCCAGCCTCACTTCCACCGTCTGGTGACCCCAAGAGCATGGGAACCACGTATGGAGATGCCGAATCAGAGGCGCATAAATGAGGCGACCTCGCACGCCGCCCACTTCCCCAAGACACTGCACTGACGCGTGCAAGCATAGGAACGCAAGTGATACGGAGTGGATTTGGTTTGGACCAGTGCAGCCACTGCGTTCTTAGCCTTGTTTAGGGCCCTGGCCCAACAGCGCCGCAAGACTGTGTATGGCCCAGCCCGGGCTCTCCTGCAGGTGTATTTAAGGTAGGGGTACCTTTAGTACCCTAACCTCAGCACGGGCAATTAGCAAAGGCCCCTGTGGCAAGCCTTGTTTGGGGCGCCCGCCAAGACCTCGGGCGCCCTTCGAAAACAAGACTCGTAAGAGGAGCTTGCACAGAACCATTCAAGAACAAAGTGAGTCAAGACCCCAAGCAAGAGGAGCTGCCGGAAGGCCACCAGTGGCCGAAGGAAATAAGGCCCCGCAAGAGGAGCTTGTCTGAAGGCTTGGTGGTGTTAAGCCCTGCGGCCAGGTTCCTCGCCATGCAAGGCGCTGTGCCGGGCAGGTGACCTCTCCTCATCTCCGCCTCCAGCCACCCGCCAACGTCATCATCACGGCTCTCCCAAGCATCGCGTGGTCGACGGGCTGTGCAGGCAGCCAAAGGAGCAGCGATAAGCTGCTACCGATAAGCTACCATCGTGGCAAACGGAGGCGCACTTGACGGTCCCTCGCTATACTTGTTCAAGCGACGAGACAGGCATTAATGATACTTGTCCCTCGTCGGGCCGAAAGTTAGGTATAGATTATCAGTACACTGACAAAGCGTGTACCAACCTATATTTTTACTTATCTTACCTTTGTCTACTTGCCACATGTGGGTAACCCCTTTGTGCCTATGAAAGGAGGCCCAAGTGCAACGAGAAAGGGTTCGGCCCGGTTCATCCAGCTCCGGCTCAGTTGATCATATTCATATTGAAAACCACTCAGTGCTAGGTTCATAGCTCCCATTGTTCTCAGCAAGAACACAAGATAATCCACAAAGAAGCAATAGAGTATTATCTCCTGAGAGCTCAAGTTGGGCAATCCGCCGTGTGCACGCCTCGATCCATTTTTGTGCAATCTTCGCCCCCTCCGAACTACTGGGTGTTCTGTGTCCTCAGAGGTGCTCGGGCAGCACCGCCTCTCCCTACAATTATGTACTGTGGCTATATGTATGTAGATGTCAAAATGTATAAAAAATTGTTCAGAGCATGTTTTTCTTCATATATGTATTTTTGTTCATATGTATTAATGTTTCTATATATGCAAAAGATAGATTTTTAGAAAAGTTAGGTTTTTTTTTGTTCATAGATTTTTTGGTGATATTAATTATTGTAGAATATGCAAATGTTTGTATATTCATATGAACAATGCATTAGGAAAACCTTTTGTTTTTTTCGAAATTTTCTATTTGAACATTTTTTTAAAACAAGCAATACTAAAAGAATGAGAGGAAAAGGAAAATAAGAAGAGGAAGAAAGGAGAAGAAGAGGAGAGGAAGAAGAGGAGAAATAAATAAGAAGAGGAAATAAGAAGAAGAGAGAATAAGGGAGATAGAGGAGAAGAAGAAAAAGAAATTTCTATTTTATTCTTCTTCTCCTCTATTCCTTTCTTCTTCTCATCTTTTATTTCTTCTTTTTTCTTCTTCCTTCTTCCTCTTTTCTTCCTTTTCCTTATTTTCCTTTCTCGAGGGAGAAGAAGAAAAGAAGAGTAGAAGAAGAAGAAAGGAATAGAGGAGAAAGAAGAAACTTCACACGAGGGGGGTACCTATACCCTCCCCGATAACATTATTTTCTCATGTATATGTATGTCGGCCATTGTCGATATAACCCTCGAGATAACTTCTATATGAGGGCGGTCGATATATATACTTTCCTCACCGGATACCTTATACAACGGCATCACCCCCTCGCCCTCTCGCCGAATTAAAACTCTCGAGGACACCCAAACCCTAGAGAGAAAACGATGTTGGTCTCCTAACCTCCCGCCGCGCCTCTACCCGACAAATTAACTCTCTCGAGGCCACCCAAATTAACTCCCTTGAAGCGTTGTGTCGAGGCTACCCTAAACCCTAGAGAAGCAAATACGAGGCCACTAACATGATTCCTTATTGTGATTAGCTAGCTAGTTCTACGCTTACATTAATATATATATATATATATATATATATATGTTTGAATAATAATTGACATGTTGTAAATATTTGCAGAAACTATGGAGCACTCCCGAGATGAAGAAACAAAAGCGTATGTTAAGGCACATAATCGCACAAGGAAGTGATGAAGTTGCGCTATTTCTCAACGACACCGATGGTCCCAAGGACTGGGTGAAGAAGAGGGCTATGTTCATGATGGCTTCACCCATTCATGCCGGTACAACAAGAAGAGGACTATGTTCATGATGGCTCCGTGACACAATGGAGGTACAAGAAGGAGACCGTGGTCCGATCTTTCCCGGACCGAACCGAGTCCGCCAGGTATATATATATATTAAAGCCGTGTTGACTAGTTAATTGATGCATCCATTGTTTTGGTATATGTACACATATTAATTATTCTCGCTTTTCTTCCTTATAATTTCTAGTTCGGATCGAGCACAACTTCGCAAAGAGACGAGGCCCAAGAAAAGTTGAGCTCGGATGAAAAGTTTGAGATCATAGAAATCGCTACCGACGGTGAACCGATTGAACCCATCCGGACAAGGAAGGCATTTTCTGCTCAAGCGGGGTTCTTGTTAGGGACAATATCCCGATCAGCATCCATCAATGGTATAAGCTTCAAGGAGGAAGACCCCGAGGTGTCTTATGTCAATGATATGCGTAAAGAAGATCTTTAGACTCAGCAAGGCAAATTTCACCCTACCGCCAGAGGAGGATCCGGAGAAGCCGCTTAAAGAGAAATTAATCAAGTCTTGTGCTCTTAAGAAGATGGCAACCCTAATGAGGAGGTGGAGGAAAGAGCTGAACCAGTTTGTCGAGAAAGAAAAGACACCAGAATTCATCGGCAAATATGAGAAGATCAAAGATCATCGCCCGCATTTGTGGCCCACAAGACATCGGAAAAGAGTAAGAAGATGTCGGCGATAAACAAGCAAAATGCTAAGAAGAAGCTTCACCATCGCATGGGGTCGTATACCTCAAAGCCCGCCTAAGTGGTCCAAGGCTGAGCATGATCTGCTTGAAAAGGGATTGAGCCAGACAATGTATCGCTGCATCGCTGCCGGACTTGGTTCTTCGAGGCTGGCGGAACCTTGGACCCAGAATAGGAAGTGCCAAGGACTCGACGAGCAACAACAAATACCGCCAAGAACCTTCGACACTATATCGATGCAACAGCGCAGCGAGGGACGCCTTCCAAACAGGGAGAAGGACGAGCTCACAATGGCCTTTGGGAATCGTGAGCACCCTGGATGGACACGAGGCACGCCAGGCTCCTTTTCGTGGAAGGTTGGTTTTCCGACGCAGGGGTTACAAAACCGTAAGAGGAGGAAGAAACTTGAGCAGACCAACTGCAGCGCTGCACAAAGGGTAATGGGGCTAGAGGAATGAGAAGAGGAACGAGAAGCAGCAGATCGCAAAAACGACCTGCTAAGCTTCCGGTTACCCCGCTTATCTCAGCGGAGAAGCAGCGTGGCTTGCACCAGCAGCTTCACCGGAGCATGTCTTGACGGCTCCTGCCAGCTATCCCGTGGATGGTATCACTGAGTCTCAAAATTGCCACATTATGGCGCCGATGTATGAATTTGAAGGTCAAGGCGGTTTGGCCAAGTTTATCCTAGTGGACCCGCACAACTTATCACTTCCAGCCGATTCCGGTAGGATATGCTAAGGTTATGGTGGATGATATAACGGAAGGATTTGAGGACCTCCCGCTTCACCACCCTACCGGTGAAGGGGAGACTAGGCTGGGTTCTCGCTATGAAGAATCCATGCCTATGGCGGAAGGAGCTCATCAACCTTCCGAATCGGACGCCTCCTCCTCCTCCTCCGAGAGTCAGACACTCCGCCTCCACCGCCTCCTCCTCCGCAAGTGACGATCGTGGCACGCGTATGCACTCCGCCCTTCTCCAAGCGCTGGTGGCACTCCGCCTTTTTCTCCGCTTACGCCGGCCGCCGAGCAGCCAGCCTCCTCCTTCTCCACTCTGCCGCCAAGGGCAGAGAGACCCGCCGCCGGCCGGCTGCTCCGGCGCCGTAGTCCTTCCCTCCGCCTCGTAAGCAAAGAAGACATCCGCCTGCCTCGCCGCCGCGCTTAGCAAAGACAGCCAAAGGCGGAGGAAATACAGATTGGTCCTTGTCTCAAGACTCCAGAAGTTACTGCACGAGAGGACCGAGGAGGAAAACGCGAAGATCGCAGCATCAAGTGGATGACTGGTTTGCAGGGTTGAAAGCAAAGAGACATCCACCTCCGAGGAGAAGGTAGATCCGTGAAAGCGGCGCACTGCTGCCCCGAGGAAACCGCAAAGTCTCCGCCGAGAACCAACTATGAGCGACATCAATGCAGACATATTCCAAGCCGGAGCGGTCGGGAAGTACCACGACATCAAAGAGCAAAAAACGAGCAGCTGCGAAAAAATTGACCAGCTCGGCTAAAAAGCAAACCAATCGTGCCCCTGCTCAATGTGTCTAGCGGTAACATCGCCACTAATGTTCAGTGGAATGGTGGTCGTTATGGCAATCTACAAGATAACCTGCCTAATGATGCACTTCCCGAATACATGAAGGTGGAAGAACACAGATACGTAGTACGGAAGCCTCTCGTCAAAGATGAAAAATCTTTAACAACGATGATGCTAAGATTCCATACTTGGTACATGAAAACCCGCAGAGTCCGGGAGACTAATAGTTTGTATCCGCACATTAAAGAGGAGCACGACCTTGTTGGAACTGATCTGTTGTGTGTTCCATTTGAGGAGTTCTTCGCTCTTCAATCAAAAGGCCCTCAATAAATTAACGCTCTTTTGCTACTGCCTCGTAAGTACTATTTCTGTCATTAAGTCTCTATATATAGCTCAGCTCTTTCATTGCATGTATTTATAATTAATTATCCTCAACATATTATGCAGATTGAAGATCGCCGAAAGTAAAATGAAATCTATGATATTGGGTTCATTAACACAAATATCATAGATGTATTTCTGGTTGAAAAGCACGCCAAAGAGGCCGAGGACAACTTGCTACAATCGTTGATCAAAATCAAAACAAAGATACCATACTCTTTCCTTACAATGGCAAGTGAGTGTTAATGATCGCTTGCATATTCGGTTTCCTTATTACTCGAAAGCGAGGTTATAGTAATGTAATTGATGAGTTATGCATGCGTGCAGGTTCCACTATATTCTTCTCGAGATTAAGCTTGAGCATGGACTAGTAACCGCCTTAGACTCGAGACGGAAAGATCCCAGCACCTATGTGGACATGACTGAAATGCTCAGCAAGACAGTTCAATTAATCGATCATTATCGCACTCATAGCGCAACTTTTTGTTCATTTCGATATCTCAAGTAATAACAATTATTTTCTTTGTCATGCAGGGTTTGGAAACAGTTCACCGCAAAAGCTCCGGATCGCCAAGGAGCTGCGATATACATACCCGAAAGTACGTACTCATCGCTAGCTAGTTGTGCGATCTCCGCTGATTCTATAGCTATACTTTCATCAATGCCATTTATAATGCTTCATTATCAGTTTGGTTGAATTCTATTTCTCGTAGTGCTTGTGGCGGAACAAGGGAATGATTTCGTGGATACTACGTGCGTAGTTCATCTACAACGCGACTTTTGAAAAATAAGCGGGCTACTCTCAAAGACAATATGAAGTGCATAAGCAATTAATAATATTCACAATTTCATTTTATTACACCATCATTTCTGTTGAGTTTCATTCATATATATGTATTAATTAACCCTTCTTCAAATTAGACATGGCAGATGTTGAATGAACTCCTAGAACCAGATCGCATTAAAGCAATTCAAGAGGAATTATGGATTCTTTCTTGACCACGCCATCAATAAAGCCGAGAATACCATGTGGAAGTTGATTTCAAATGCTAGGGGACTGTAATTGAGAGATCTTATATATTGTACATGTATGTAGCCAGAGCGCCGGACGCATGATACTTAAAACTTGTTGTTCACCAATCTCTCGAGAAGGAGAGGTCGATTGATCATTTCTCCTGGTATGCATGACTTAACTTCTGTACTTGATGGTTCCTTCATTTTCTTACTAGCTAGCGTGTCGAGGGCTATATGTATATAGTACGAAGGCCGACTCAAGCACGGACATAAGAGAGGACACTTTCTCTATTAATTAGCTAGCTAACACAATATATGAAACACCTAAATTAACCCCCAAAACCCCAACCCCCTCCTTTCAAAAAACCAAAACCCCAGCCACTAGAATGTTAACGCTGGATGTTTTGGTCCCGGTTGGTGCCACCAACTCGACCAAAGGCCTCTGTCTCGGCTCGGGCAGACCGCCACGTGAGGACCATCTGTCCCAGTTCGTGTTAGAACCGGACTAAAGGGGAGGTATAGTAACGATTTGATTAGTCCTGGTTCATGAACCGACTAAAGGCCCTTACTAACCGACTAATAGGTGTTTTTCTACTAGTGGTTGTCACCGCACCGCCTCTAGATGCACCAGCATCAAGACGCTGCAACCCCGTGTCAATATAATCTAATATAGTGTAGCACTAAGTATTCCTAATTATGCTATATCCTGTGATAACCTATGGTTAGTTTTGGGCACTCTTATCACATGCTTTTCAAGATGCTAAACCTATGTTGTTGCTTATGTTAAGTGCACTATTATCACCGATGTTTCATGTTCGGATTCCTAGTGGGCTTTCTCTAAAGTATACATTTCTATTTCAGCTGCTAAGTTTCTTAATTAAAGCAATCCTCCCAAATTAGAATAGAAAAGAGAGTTAAAGGGCGAGTATAACCAGGCACCGCCTAACTTTTTCAAGAGGCGCGCCATGGGCCGCCTAACACTCTAGCCCTAACATGTGTTATGGCCTCCAACATGTTCAGATCATGAAGAGAAAAGACTTTTTTTGCGGAAGAGAAGAGAAAAGACTGCCTGAGCATGGCCCGAACAGAGAGAGGGAAGGGAAGGCCCTTTTTTTGAGACATATGTGCACCTTCGCGGCCTAGGCTCACCTATGTGCACCAACAACATATGCTAAGCAAGATAAACTACTAGGTGATAGCGAGATATATGTCAAGAAACAATATGGCTATCACAAAGTAAAGTGCATAAGTAAAGGGCTCGTAAGAGATAACCGAGGCACGCTGGAGACGACGATGTATCCCGGTTGACACCCTTATGGATGCTAATCTCCGCTTAGAGCGGTGTGGAGGGACAATGCTCCCAAGAAGCCACTAGGCCATCAGAATCTCCTCACGCCAAGACAATGCAAGATGCCGTGATTCCACTAAGGGACCCTTGACGGCGGTCACCGAACCCATACAAATGGCAACCCTTGGGGCGGTCACCGAACTCAGACACTTTGGCAACCCTTGGGGCGGTCACTGAACTCACAAATTGCTCGGGCGATCTCCACAACCTAATTGAGACCCCGACGCTGCTCGGAGCTTTACACCATAATGATTGAGCTCTAACACCACCAACCATCTAGAGCACCCAAGCACCCAAGAGGAATAAGCTCAAGGGTACCAAGCACCCAAGAGTAATAAGCTTCTCAACTTGTAACTTCCATGTATCACGGAGAACTCAAACCGATGCACCAAATGTAATGGCAAGGGCACACGGAGTGCCCAAGTCCTTCTCTCAAATCCCACCGGCAACTAATGCTAGGGAGGCAAATGAGGGGAAGAACAAGAAGGAGAACACCAAGAACTCCAAGATCAAGATCCAAAGGGTTCCCTCACATAGAGGAGAAATTGATTGGTGGAAATGTGGATCTAGATCTCCTCTCTTTCCTTCAAAACTAGCAAGAATCCATGGAGGGATTGAGAGTTAGCAAGCTCAAGAAGGTCAACAATGGGGAAGAACACGAGATCAAAGGATAAGGTCTCAATGGGGAAGAAGCCCCTTTATAGGTGGGGAGAAAATCCAACCGTTATCCCTCACTCAGCTCAAGACGACGCTGGCACTATCAAGACGGAGCTGCGGTACTACCGCTGGTCGGCTGCGGTACTACCATCGAGGTTGCGGTACTACCGCATGTGCAAAGATCGCCGATGAAGGCTCGCTGTATTGTATAACGAGCGCGAACCGCCAGAGCGGTACTACCGCTACTTCTTCCACGGTATTCCGAAGACAGTAACACTAGGCGCGAGAAAGCACGAAGTAAAAAATTACTCGCATCTACTCACCGAGGGAGGACTCCAAAAAATCCGCACGGTATTATCAAGACACGAAGAGCGGTATTATCTTAGGGAACGGATGTAAAAATTACATCCGCCCTTACTTTCGCCATGCTGCTAGGCTCGCCAGAGCCTGACGGTATTACCGCGTCATGGCGCTGGTATTTCACAGAGGTCATGGATGTAAAAATTACATCCACCCCTACTACTGCCGAAAGCAGCTGCGCTTGATTGAGGCTGACGGTACTACCGCCCCACAGAGCGGTATTATCATGAGCACCTGCAGATTATCATAGGGATCATGCAGATTATCAAGAGGGCTCATGGGTACTACCGCCCGAGAGCAGTACTACCGCATGCCCCATATCAGAACACTAGGAGTCCTTCATTTTGGAGAGAAGACAACAGAGGGAAACAAGAAACCAGAACTGCCATAACTTCTGCAAATGAGCTCCGAATTGAGCAAACTCAAGCTTGTTGGATACAAGACAACGAGCATCAAAACAGAGACTAGTTATAGTAAGAAGAGGCATGGGACGTTGAGGGATCATAGATGTATTTTTTCAGAATTTTCTATCGCATAGACGGATTTTAGACCACGGAGCACCCCTCCCTATCGCTGCAAAATTTGCTAAGGATATTAAGAATGAAGGAAAAGAAGGATAGGAAAGAAGAAAACAAGAAGAGGAAAGAAAGAACAAGAGGATAGGAAGAAATGAGAATAATAAGAAGAAAAAAAGAAGAAGAAGAGAAGAAGAAGAAAAATAGAATATTCTATTTTCTCTTCTTCTCCACTATTCCTTTCTTCTTCTCCTTTTTTTTCTTCTTTTTTTTCTTCGATCTTCTCTCTAGCTATTCCTTCTTCTTCTCCTCTTTTATTTCTTCTTTGTTTTCTTATGTTTTATCGGGTCTGCCGTCGCTCATATACCCTCCCGATAACTTCAACACGAGGGGGTGAATACCCTCCCCGATAATATTATTTTCCCATGTACGTATGTCGTGGTCGATATAAACTCCCGATAACTTCAATACGGGGGGGGGTCCATATACCTCTCCCGATAACTTCAACACGGGGGGGTATATACCCTCCCGATAATATATATTATTTTCCCATGCATGTATGTATGTCGGGTCGATATAAACTCCCGATAACTTCAACACGGGGGTCATATACCCTCCCGGTAATCTTCAACACGAGGGGTCGATATACCCTCCCGATAACTTCAACATGTGGGGGTCGATATACCCTCCCCGATAATCTTCAACGACGGGAGGGGGTCGATATACCCCCTCCCGATAATCTTCAACACGGGGGTCGATATACCCCCTCCCCGATAACATTATTTTCCCGTGTATGTATCTCGTCTTTGTCGATATTACCCCCTCCTTGAAGCATTCTCAAGGCCACCCCTAAGCCTTGAAGCGTTGTCGAGGCCACCCGAAACCCTAGAGAAGTAGCGTCGAGGCCACTAATTAATATGATTCCTTATTGTAATTACCTAGCTAGTTCTACGTTTGCCACTAATATATCCATATCTGTCATGTTTGAATAATAATTGCCATGTTGTAAATATTTGTAGAAACTATGGACACCCCCGAGACGAAGCACAAGAAGCGTTGTTGAGGGACATAATCGCAGAAGAAGTGATGTCGCCGCTCGCTGATGTTTCTCAACGACACCGATGATCCGGAAGGAGAGGGTGAAGAAGTAGCTGGCTATGATTATGATGGCTCCGACGACCCAATGCCGTGCAAGAAGAAGTACACCATGAGGATTGCTCCAAAGGACCGAACCGAGTCCGCCAGTATATATATATTAGTTAAGCCTCGTACGACTAGCTAATTGATGCATTCATTGTTTTGGTATGTACACATATTAATTAGCTCGCCTCTCGTTCTTTTTTCTAGTTTCTCCGGATCGAGCACAACTTCGTAAAGAGACGAGGCCCAAGAAAAGTTGAGCTCGAATGAAAAGTTTGAGATCATAGAAATCGCAAGGCGACGGCCAACCGATTGAACCCATCCGACAAAGAAGGCATGTTGCTCAAGGGGTTCTCGTTAGGGACAAGATCCCATTAGCATCCAGCAATGGTATAGGCTCAAGAACGAAGACCCCGAGGTGTCTTATGTCAATGATATGCGTAAAATGATCTTTGGACCGAGCTGAAGTCAAATTTCACCCTTCCGCCAAAGGATGATCCAGACAAGCCAGCTTGAGCAATTAATCAAGTCATTTGCTCTTAAGAAATGGAAGACCTATTCAGGAATTGGAAGAAAGACCTGAATAAGTTTGTCGATAAAAAGAGACCCCAGAATTCAAGGGTAAATATGAGAAGATCGAGATGATCGCCCGCATTTGTGGCCCACAAGACATCGTAAAAGAGTAAAAAGATGTCGGCGATAAACAAGAAAAATGCTGCAAAGAAGAAGCTTCACCATCGCAGGTCGTGGTTACTTCTTAGCCCGCCTAAATGGGCCAAGGCTGAGAATGATCTGCTTGATAAAGGGATCGAACCAGAGACAATGAACTGCCGATCATTGCCGGACTTGGTTCTTCGGGCTGGCGAACCTTGACCATGTATCGTGGAAGTGCATTTGACGGACAATCAATTGGACATACTACCAAGAGGCTTCAACAATATATCGGCAGAATAGCAGCAAGGGACGCTTTTTCCAGACAGAGAGAACGACGAGCTCACAATGGCCCTCGAATCTCCGAGCACCTCGGACGGACACGAGGCATGCCAGTTCGCTTCATGGAAGGCTGGTTTCCTGACGGAGGCAAGCATAAATGCCGTGGAGAGGAGGAAGAAAGTAGCAGATCGAATCTGCAGCGCTGCATGCAAGAGTACAAGCGATAGAGGAACGAGAAGCAGATCGCAGCAAACGACCGCCAAGCTTCCCTGTGGTTACCCCGCCATCTCAAAGGAGAAGCAGCGGGCTTCCATCAAGTTGCTTCAGCCGAGCACGCTTTGACGGCCTCCCGCCAGCTATCCCGTGGATGCTATCATGGAGGCTGAAAATTGCCACCTCATGGCGCAATGGATGAATTTGAAGGTCAAGGCGGCTGTTGGCTCTGCTTATCCTACTAAATCCGCGCAACTTTTCACCGCCGCCTAATCTAATCCACGAGTAAACAAGAAGCATGGGACTAAACTTCCCACACTTCCCACCACTTGTCAGACACATGCATGGGCCTTAGAGATTAACTAGGATTATTGTCTTATATGGGCCTAAGCCCATCCATAATCCATCAATCCCCACCAGATCTCGAGGCACATAAGTTTGTCAACTGCTCCAAACAATGTTTGATATACCAGAATTTCCAAAGGAGATTGTTGTTGAACTTCCACCTAGAGCAATAGGATTAGACTTCTTCACAACCAACAATGGACTATGCCTTGAATTGTCATTTACGGTAGAAGTTTCACCTATTGTCGCTAATACGTGGCTGCCAAGGCTAAACCCCACGGGTGGAGCTTATTAGTCATACTCCGCACCTTCTTATGAGCTTCCTAGAGATCACCCAATCTCATAGACTGTGACCAGCATTCGGCTCACATAGGTGTGTTCCTCCAAAGAATGCTCGAGGTTAGCATCTTGCTTACATAAGCTTTGGAACACATTAAGACAAAAGTCAGCCTGCCTTACGTAATTGAGAGTATTATTGCATCTCCAACAGAGTGGGTTAATTAAGGATACTTCCTCGCTTGACCGCTGGATTGTTTTCCTGTGTCCTAATTCACGGATCTTCGATCACATAGGTTGATTACCCCATGGCAACTTACGGGTCTCATACCCATCTCCTCGATGCATTTTCTATCACAATCCATGATAGCCCTTTCGTAAAAGGGTTTGCCAGATTCTTAGCCGTCTGGATATAATCCAACGCTATTACTCCGGAGTTTCTTGATTTTCTGACATATTTCAATCTTCTTCTTATGTGCTTTGTGGATTTCATGTTGTCCTTTGAACTCTTAGCCTTGGCAATTGCTGTTTGATTGTCACAGCTCATAAGGACATCCGGCACTGGTTTATCAACCACCGGCAAATCCATCAAAATCTCTCGAAGCCATTCTGCTTCGACGCATGATGTGTCTAATGCTGTGAGTTCTGCTTCCATGGTCAATCTGGTTAAGATCGTCTGCTTGCAAGTCTTCCAGGAAACAGCACCACCACCAATTGCGAAGACATGTCACTTGTGGCTTTCATCTCATCAGCATCAGATATCCAATTTGAATCACTATACCCCTCAAGTACCGCCGGGTACCCAGAATATTGAATTCGTAGTTCGCAGACTTTGCAAATAACGATCACTCGCCAACAAAGATGCCAATGCACATCTCCCGGATTGGAAACAAACCGCCTAGTTTGCACACAACAAATGAGATGTCAAGACGAGTAGCACATGCTAGGTACATCGCTGAACCAACCACTTGAGAATATCTCAATTGATCTATAGCAGTGCCTTCAACTTTCGAATTCGCACGGTAGGATCATATGGTGTTGCGTAGGTTTGCAGTCCAATATCCAAAGCGGCTCAAAATCTTCTCAACATAGTGGGATTGCAAAAGTGTAATTCCACCTCAAGATTTCTTAGTAGCTTGATGTTCAAGATAACATCAGCCACGCCTGTGTCTTTCATCTCAAAGTTATGAGATAGAAAAGCCTTGACCTCCTTAATTACTTTGAGGTGGGTCCCAAATATCGTATGTTATCAACATAAATACACAAGACAACTCCTTCGACCCACCATAGCGATAGTATACACATTTGTCACTTCATGACAACAAAAGCCAGCAGATGTCAAAGTTGTATTAAACTTCTCATGCCATTGCTTAGGCGCTTGTTTCAGGCCTTATAAAGATTTCGCTAGCTTACACACCTTTCTTTCCTGACCATTTACTACAAAGCCATCCGGTAGTTGCATGTAAATTTCTCGCCTAGCTCTCCGTTAAGGAAAGCCGCCTTAACGCCCATCCGATGAACGAGAAGACCATGCGAGGCATCCAAAGCGAGTAACACTCGAATGGTTGCCACCAAGCTACTGTGAGTAAGTATCAAAGAAATCCTCTTCTTCCTTTTGGGTATAACCTTGGCCACAAGCCTAACCTTGTACTTCTCAACAAGACCTTCGGCCTAAGCTTCCTCTTGAACACCCACTTACATCCCAATGGTTGGCAACCATAAGGATGATCAGTGATCTCCCATGTCCCATTAGCCATGATTGAATCCATCTCGCTACGGACCGCGTCCTTCCAGTAGTCAGCATCCTGAGATGCATAACCTTCTGAAATGGAACTGGGAGTGTCATCATCCACGAGGTACACGAGGAAATCATCACCAAAAGACTTTGCAGTCCTTCGTCTCTTGCTCCTAACATGATCTTCCTCGTCATCCTCTGATGAACTTTCATCACTTTTGTGTTCATAATATTCCATCGGAATGGCAGGTTCAGGAGTCTCATCAGATTCCAGTCTAGAACTGCTTTGCATATCTCTCATGGGGAAAATATCCTCAAAGAATGTAGCATCCTTAGACTCTATAATTGTACCGACCTTCTGGTCAGGTACCTCAGATTTCACCACTAGAAATCTATAGCCAACGTTGTTCTTAGCGTAGCCCAAATTAACGCAGTCCATGGTCTTTGGTCCAAGCTTACGCTTTTTGGGGATCGGCACATTGACTTTCGCCAAACAGCCCCAAGTGCGCAAGTAAGAGAGTTAGTTCTTTTCTTTTCCCATTGCTCATAGGGAGTAGTCTCATTATCCTTCAAGGAACTTTATTCAGAAATGACATGATGTCAATACAGCATCCCCCACCATGCCTTAGATAAACCCGATGTATCTAACATGGCATTAGCCAAATCTGTTAGAGTACGGTTTTTCCGCTCGCCACCCCATTTGACTGGGTGAATAGGAGGCGCCCTATCATGAATAATACCATGTTCCGCATGAATAAATTAAACTCACTAGAAAAGTACTTCCACCACGATCGCACCAGACTGCTTTTATTTTCTTCTCAAGTTGGTTCTCAACTTCAGCCTTATAGATTTTAAAGTAGTGTAGAGCCTCATCCTTTGTATTTAACAAATACACATAATGTAACCTAGTGGAATCATCAATCAAAGTCATGAAGTATTTATTTCCACCTTTAGTCAACACACCATTCATCTCATAGAGATCTGAATGTATGAGCTCTAGTGGTGCTGTGTGTCTCTCCTTCGCAGTTCGTGAGGCTTACGAGGTTGCTTAGCTTGCACACACGTATGGCACTTAGAGCCTTTGGCTAAAGTGAAAATCAGAATTAGATTCATCTTAGCTAGCCGTGTCATACAACCGAAATTTATGTGACAAAGACGTGAATGCCAAACCTCACATTCGCTCAGATTAGAATGAATTTGGTTCACGACTTTATTACGTAAATCCTCCAGAAAAGGTGAAACAAACCGCACAATCATATCCTTTTCTAACAAATAGTCCATACCAAGATACGACTACTTTGTTAGACTCAAATACTAACTTAAACCCTTCTTTACATAGAAGGGAGCCACTAACGAGATTCTTCTTGATAGCGGGACATGTTGCACGCTCTTCAGTTGCATGATCTTTCCCAAGAAAACTTCAGATCTACCGTACAACACCATGAATGTAAGTATGCGAGCCATTCCCCATCAGACGGAACAATCTCATGCACCTGGTAGGAAGAAAACAAAGACACATCATCACACACATGAATATTGGCCCCAGTGTCAACCCACCAATCGGTGGACTGACAAACTGAAAGTATGGTAAATAGATTACCATACCCAGATGCCGCATCATTGTTGCTCAGAGTGACATTCATAGACTTGGAGTCCTGTGCTGGCTTCTTGTACTTGTTTGGGCACTTGTCTGCCCAATGTTCATCTAAACCACAAGTAAAGAAGTCATCTCTCTTTTTGTCTTTCTTCTTACCCTTCTTCTTAAAGGTAGTATTCTGTTGGACAGAGTTCTTTCCCTTGAACTTGTGGAAGTTCTTCTGCACCACATTGGCGCTAGAAGAACCCTCCGCCTTTCACATGTGAGTCCTTTGCTCGAAGTTCTGCTCAACACTTAGATGACCGATGACATCCTCAACAGAGAATTCACGCCTCAAGTGCTTGAGAGAAGTAGCAAAGTTCCTCCATCCAGAGGGAGTTTTGTGATAATGCAACCCATGACAAACTTGTCCTAAACTCACACTTCAGAGCTCCAGCTCCTTAGGGATGCATTGTATCTCATGGGCCTGGTCTAATACGTAACAATTATCAACCATTTTGTAATCATGGAACTGCTCCATAGCATACAACTTGCTTCTAGCATCGGGTTATTACATTATTATGAAAGAATCATGATTAGATTCATGGATGGATCCAAAGTGATACACTATAACTTTGGATCCATCCACTTGAATCTAATGCGCGGTTCTTTCCACTTTGGATCCATGCATTTAAATCTAATCCGTGGTTCTTTCACCCAATGATATAATATCATCATCATCATAATATCATTAACAACTTATCATCATAATACATAGTCATACAACAACTCCTCCTCCTCATCATTATCGTTCATGAGTCATCATATAACAAATTGGTAATCACAACTCCTCCTCATCATCATCATAGTGGTCATAATCACAACTCCTCCTCCTCCTCCTCCTCATCAACTCTAACACATTGTAGCACATAATAACAACCTCATCATCGCCATAGTCATAATCAACACTAACTAACTGTTCATAGTACCTAGGACCTACTCTCTCTCCTAGGTAAAATAGCATAAAACAGTAAACCGTCCATCTCCAAATGGAGAATGGAGATACACCTATCTCCAACTTGTGGCTGGCGACATTCATGTTGTTCCAATTAGTTGCTCGCGCATTCATTACCTTGCTCCATTCTTTGATATTGAGCCTTCCATCTTTTAAAGAAATCGAGTATGCACTGTGGTAAGCCTTCGAAGTTGGTCAAGCTAACCATATGCATATGACCTTCGTAAACATCATGTCGTGCACAACCTCCTTCGGAGCTTCTGAAGAACATAATAGTAAAATATATAGTTAGCAATGTAGTTTACTTAAGAAGAATATATGCAATGAAGTTACCATCATTAACAAAATCATAGCAAGTTTTTGGCAATGAAGTTACCAACGCAGTAACTCATGGACTAGTGGCACGATCCACTAGAATTTGGCTGATAGAGTGATTGGTCTTAAAGGCCTCAAAATCATCTATGAATAAGACGAGATGACCTTTCTCCTCACAATTAAGTCGAGAGCCATAGCTGTAGTATGTCATGTCTACAGTTCTTCCGAGTATTTCTTGAAGATAAGAAATAAGTCGACAATTATAAATAAACAAGTTTAGTAGCGATGAACACCAAATATTTTTAAATAAATAATATAAATTATTTAACTTAACAAATTAGTTTGACAAACTCACATTTAGGCAAAATTGAAGCATATCCAGATCCCCTGATGTCGATATTATTTTCAATATCATCATCTTCTATGCGAAGTATTCAATGTTATTTGCATATTCTCCTCAAATCCATATGCCTTGCAGAGAGCTACCCAATTAGAACAACCGAAATGGGAGTGATTAAGCGATTGTACAACTTAACTCAAAACGCATAACCATGTTTAGTCCTTAGGTGAGCCCTCCTCGCTCCATATTCTCAATGTCTTGAAAACTAAGCTTCTACAAGACATACAGTCTTGCATGACATGGGATGTACTAGTCGAATTGGAGAAAAGAGAAATTACGATTGAAGAAAAGAAGCACAAGTGATGATTAATTACGACGATATGCTTGCCAGACGACGGTACAAACATCGAAGGTCTCCTCCACTTCATGGTGAAAACCTACCATTTTGCATGTGATGCTCCCTATCGCATAAACCCATGTCATCGCAGCAGTAGTCGCACTCTGTGATCGTATCATCATCGACATTTTCTATGTTCAAAATTCAAAGATTATAAATCGACAACAATTACATGGAACTCATGACAACAAATCATTATTATTCATCACGGGTTGACTCTATGTCTGTTGAGTCTTCCTTGAAAACTCGGATCTCGACGTGGTGTATATGGTGGGAACTCCTCTCGATATATTTGACTGTTCAGGATGGTCGCCTTCCTTCGCCCCCGAGTG
Organism: Aegilops longissima; assembly: GCA_021605205.1. Taxonomy (NCBI): domain Eukaryota; kingdom Viridiplantae; phylum Streptophyta; class Magnoliopsida; order Poales; family Poaceae; genus Aegilops; species Aegilops longissima. The sequence goes on along the minus strand of JAHIAM010001309.1, from coordinate 78,597 downwards.
CATTACACCAAAATGTCTAGCAACGGAACGAAGGAGAAGCGACCCCACGACAACAAATGGGATTCTTCATCTCTCGACATTTGAGACTGTCGGTGATGGTAGCTCCTCCTTTCATTCGAAAGTGCATTACACCAAAATGTCTAGCACCTTTAAATGAAGAAAAGCTACCCCACGACAACAGTCTGAATTCTTCCTCTCTCATATATGGTGGACCAAAATTTACTCACTGATTTTTCGACCATCGGTGATGGTCGCCTCCTCCCCTCTTGTGCATTACCAAGGTATATCATGAGAAGAAGGAAGAGAAGCTACCCTGACGACAACAATGACATTCTTCTTCCTGTCATATATGGTGGACACTCTTTCTCACTAATTTTTGACTGTCATGTATGGAGCCCTGAAAGACTTAGTCAACCCGAAATGTGGTTTGATTCTCTTTGGCAAATCCAGGCACTCGATATTTCCTACATATTCTAGCACAAATCATGCTAAAATTCACAAAAAATCCAGCATGAATTTTGCTAAAATAGGACATATCAAGTTACCTGAAATTTGCCGTAACGGAAATGAATCAACACTCCAAAGAAACATAGGTCACTCGGATTTTCCCCATGTATACAAAGATGTCCATACACATAAGATTTTTAAACTTTTAATTCTATCCGATCAATTATCATTTTAAATAACTAGCTTCATATTGTCACAACTACTCATCTACTACCACTACATCTCAGAAAAAACATCTATTTAAATTACTAAAATTTCTATACCTAAATTTTCTTACTAAAAATTCCTATACCTAAATTTTCTTACTAAATTTTTATTACTAAATTTGATACCTAAAAATTTCTCATATAGCATTCCAATACATTTCTATAATTGAAAATTTTCTATACCTAAAATTTCTATTGCTAAAACTTTGTAGCACGCCTTATAACCCTAACATTTCATTTGTAAAGCAAGCATAACTAAATATGTAAAAGTATTTGGTTCTTTTCCCTACATTACTAATAGAATTCTATTCTATTCTATTCAAATAATCTACATTATTGAAAATTTTCTATTCTATTCAAATAATCTACAATAATAAATATCTTATAACCCCTACATTTACTAAAATTTACATTCTACATTCTATTGTATTTGACAAATTATTGTTGAACAATTGAGAGAAAAGCAAATAATTATGACGATATCCAAGGCAATAATCAAACATATAGGCATCACGCCCAAGATTAGTAGACCAAATGATTCTCAGATCTACTACTATTACTCCACACATCGGCTGCTATCCAAAGATGCATCTAGTGTAGTATATTCATGAAAAAACATAGTAATTCATTAGGCAAGATGACATGGTGTAGACAAGATAAATTCACGTATGAATAAACCCCATCTTTTTTACCCTTAATAGAAACGATACATGATTGTCATGTCTCTTTCTGTCACTGAGATTGAGCACTGATACGTCTCCAACGTATCTATAATTTTTATTGTTCCATGCTATTATATTATCATTCTTGGATGTTTTACAATCATTTTATAACAAATTTATATCATTTTTTGGGACTAACCTATTGACATAGTGCCTAGTGCCAGTTCATGTTCTTTTGCTTGTTTTTTACATCGCAGAAAATCAATATCAAAGGGAGTCCAAATGCAGTGAAACTTTTTGAAGATTTGTTTGGACCAGAAGACATCCAGTGGGAGAGAGAAGCACCCGGCGGGGTGCCCCGAGGAGGTCAAAACCCACTAGGGCGCACCTGGGGGCCCAGGCGCGCCGAGGTGGGTTGTGTCCACCTCGGTGGCCTCCCGCACCGCCTTCGCCTATAAATGCCCAAATATTCCAAAACCTTGGGGAGTCGATTTAAACTTTGTTCCAGCTGCCGCCAGCCTGAACCGCGAGATCCAATCTAGAGCCCTTCCCCGCACTCCACCGGGAGGAATCATAACCGTGGCCATCTTAATCATCACGACGCCACCATGATGAGGAAGGAGTAGTCCTTTCTGGGTTGAGGGTATGTACCAAGAGCTATGTGTTGTATCTCTCTCTCTCTCTCGTGTTATTGAGATGGAACGATCTTGATGTAACGATGCTTTGTTGACATAGATTAACCATAAGGAGTTTTCCCCTCTTTCTTCTTGATGAATTGAGTTTTCCGCTCAAGTTTTCTTATCGGATTGAGTCTTTAAGGATTTGAGAGCACTTAATATGTGTTTTGCATGAGGATATCTCAGAGTGACATTGGGATATCTAATTGAGTTACTCGATGTATATTATTGTGATCAACTTATGGTTCCGTGGCTTTAGGGTCTATGCATAGGGGTTGGCACACGCTCTCATCTTGACTCTCGTAGATATTTTGGGGCACTCTTGGGCATCAAATAGATGAATCAAGTTGTCTGATGCTTATCGTAAACCAAACTCACGGATATTTGTGGTGACATTGGAATATCTAGGTGACATTAGGGATTTGGTTGATTTGCATCTTAAGGTGTTATTCTATAGAATAGCTTTGTGGTGGTTTCGTGTCTTACAACAATTTATATACAACAAGTAATTTTGGAGTGAACTTGTAGGATCGAAAGTATGTCTAGAGGGGAGGTGATTAGACTACTTGACCAAATAAAACCTAGCCTTTTCCCACTTCTAAGTTTTGGCATATTTTAGCAACTTAGCACTAGTCAATCAAACAACCTACACATGCAATTCTAAGAGTATAGCAGCGAATGCAAATCATTGCATATGAAGGTAAACGGGTAGTTTGAGGAGAAAATGCAATGTAGACACAGAAATTTTTGGCGTGGTTCTCGATAGGTGGTGCTATCGACATCCACGCTGACCACATATATGATGTATGCAACGAATGTGGATGAAATATAATGTTTTTTGTTCATAGAACATGATTTTTTTAATTCACAGATTTTTTTGTTCATCGAGAGGCGGGACGTTGAGGGATCATAGATGTATTTTTTCAGAATTTTCTATCGCATTGACGGATTTTAGACCACGGGAGCACCCTCCCTATCGCTGCAAAATTTGCTAAGGATATTAAGAAGGAAGGAAAATAAGGATAGGAAGGAAGAAAATAAGAAGAGGAAAGAAAGAACAAGAGGATAGGAAGAAAAGGAGAAATAAATAAGAAGAAGAAAAAGAAGAAAAGAGGAGAAGAAGAAAGGAATAGTGAGAAGAAGAGAAGAATAGGAGAAGAAGAGAAAATAGAATATTCTATTTTCTCTTCTCCACTATTCCTTTCTTCTTCTCCTCTTTTTTCTTCTTTTTTCTTCGATCTTCTCCTCTAGCTATTCCTTTCTTCTTCTCCTCTTTTATTTCTTCTTTGTTTTCTTATGTTTTATCGTGTCTGCCGTCGCTCATATACCCCTCCCGATAACTTCAACACGAGGGGTGGATACCTCCCCGATAATATTATTTTCCCATGTACGTATGTCGGTCGATATAAACTCCCGATAACTTCAATACGTGGGGTGGGTCGATATACCTCTCCCGATAACTTCAACACGGGGGGTCGATATACCCTCCCCGATAATATATATTATTTTCCCATGCATGTACGTATGTCGGTCGATATAAACTCCCAATAACTTCAACACGGGGGGTTGATATACCCTCCCGATAACGCTAACACGAGGGGGGTCGATATACCCTCCCGATAACTTCAACACGTAATATACCCTCCCCGATAACTTCAACACGTGGGAGGGGGGTCGATATAGCCCCCTCCCCGATAACTTCAACACATGGGGGGGGGGTCGATATACCCCGTCCCCGATAACATTATTTTCCCATGTATGTATCTCGTCGTTGTCGATATTACCCTCCTTGAAGCGCCTCGAGGCCACCCTAACCCTTGAAGCGTTGTCGAGGCCAATTCAAACCCTAGAGAAGCAGCGCCGAGGCCACTAATTAATATGATTCCTTATTGTAATTACCTTGCTAGTCCTACGTTTGCCACTAATATATCCATATCTGTCATGTTTGAATAATAATTGCCATGTTGTAAATATTTATAGAAACTATGGACACCCCCGAGACGAAGCACAAGAAGCGTTGTTGAGGGACATAATCGCAGTATGAAGTGATGCCGATATATTAGTTAAGCCAGTTGACTAGCTAATTGATGCATTCATTGTTTTGGTATGTACACATATTAATCAACTCGCCTTTGTTGTTTTTTCTAGCCCTCCGGATCGAGCACAACTTCGTAAAGAGACGAGGCCCAAGAAAAAGTTGAGCTCAGATGAAAAGTTTGAGATCATAGAAATCGCATGGCGATGCCAACCGATTGAACCCATCCGGACAAAGAAGGCATTTGTTGCTCAAAGGGTTCTCGTTAGGGACAAAATCCCGATTAGCATGCAGCAATGGTATAGGCCTAAGAACGAAGACCCCGAGGTGTGTTATGTCAATGATATGCAGAAAAATGATCTTTGGACCGAGCTGAAGTCAAATTTCACCCTACCGCCAGAGGATGATCCGGAGAAGCCAGTTGAGCAATTAATCAAGTCTTTTGCTCTTAAGAAGATGGAAGACCTATTCAGGAATTGGAAGATAGACCTGAATAAGTTTTTCGATAAAAAGGAGACCCCAGAATTCAAGGGCAAATATGAGAAGATCAGAGATGACTGGCCCGCATTTGTGGCCCACAAGACATCGGAAAAGAGTAAAAATATGTCGGCGACAAACAAGAAAAATGCTGCAAAGAAGAAGCTTCCTCGACGGGGTCGTGGTTACCTCACAGCCCGCCTAAATGGGCCAAGGCTGAGAATGATCTGCTTGATAAAGGGATCGAACCAGACAATGAATCGCTGCACTGCTGCCGGACTTGGTTCTTCGGGCTGGCGGAACCTTGACCCTGATCGTGGAAGTGCATTTGGACGGACGATCAATTGACATACCATTCAAGAGGCTTCAACAATATATCGTTGTGCAGCAAGGGACGTTTTTCCAGACAGAGAGAGCGACGAGCTCACAATGGCCCTCGAATCTCGAGCACCGGACGGACACGAGGCACGCCAGTTCGCTTTCGTGGAAGTCTGGTTTCCTAAGAAGGCGGTTACAAATGCCGGAGAGGAGGAAGAAAGTGCAGCATCAACCGCAGCAATGCATGCAAGGGTACAAGCGATAGAGGAACGAGAAGCATATCGCAGCAAACGACCGCCAAGCTTCCCGGTTACCCCGCCATCTCAAGGAGAAGCAGCGTGGTTTCCACCAACCTGCTTTAGCCGGAGCATGCCTTGACGGCTCCTCGCAAGCTATCCTGTGGATGCTATGACAGAGGCTGAAAATTGCCACCTTATGGCGCAATGGATAAATTTGAAGGTCAAGGCGGTTGTTGGCTCGCTTATCCTACTAAACCGCGCAACTTTTCACCGCCGCCTATTCCGTAAGGATATGCTAGGGTGATGGTGGATGAAATCACAGAGGATTTGAGGACCTCCACTTGACCACCCTACCAAAGGAAGGGGAGACTCGCTGGGTTCTGCTCAAGACTCCATGCCTATCGCGAAGGATCTCATCAACCTTCCGAACTGGACGCCTCCGCCTCCTCCTCCTCCGCGAGTCAGGCACTCCGCCTCCACCGCCTCCTCCTCCGCGAGTGACGATCAGGCACTCGCTGCTCTTTCTCCGGCGCTGGCGGCACTCCGCCTTTCTTCGCCAAGGCCGCGCACCCGAGCAGCCAGCCTCCTTCTCCGCCGCGCCGCCAAGGGCGAAGAGACCCGCCGCCGCGGCTGCTGCTCCGCGCGCAGTAGTCCTTTTCCTCCGCCAGAATTCAAGGAAAGAAGACATCCGCCTGGCTCGCTTCTGCCGGCGTTTAGCAAGACAACCAACGGCGGAGGACATATAGATACGGTCCTTCTTCAAGACTCCAGAGAAGTTACCATACGAGATGACGCCAAGGAGAAGGCGAAGATCGCGCGAATCAAGTGAAGGACTGGTTTCAAGGGTTGAAAGCACAGGGACATCCACCAAGGAGAAGGTAGATCCAGTGAAACCGGCGCACTGCTGCCCCGACAAAACCACTCAAGTCTCCGCCAAAGGCAACTATGAGCGCTTATTGAAAGGCATTTGCCAAGCGGAGAGGTCGGGAAGTACTGTTAGTGATCAAAGGATGAAAGAACGACGAGCTGGGAAACAAATTGCCCAGCTCGGCGCTAACAAGCAAAGCAATCGTGCCCCCGCCAAGGTGCTCGCTAGCGACATTGTCGATCCGAGGATGGTGCCCGGTTATAGCAATCCTCGAGATTACCTGCCCGACGATGTACATTATGATTTCTTGGAGGTGCAGATACAAAGATACGAGTACGGGAAGCCTCTCGTCAAAGATGAAAGATCTCTATCAACGATGATGCGAAGATTGCATGATTGGTACATGAAAACCTGCAGAGAGTCTAAGGGGAGGAGTACTTTGTATGTGAGATTTAAAAGGAGCATGACCTTGTTGGAATTGAACTGCTGCCTATTCCATTTGAGGAGTTCTATCAGTTTTCAATCAATTGGCCTCGATAAAGCAACGGTCACCGCCATCGTCTGTAAGTAGTACTACATCTTTCATTAAGTCTCTATATAACTCATCTCTTTCATTGCATGTATTTATAATTATCCTTACTATATTATGCAGATTGAAGATCGCCGAATTAAAGAAAAGACAAGTGGGTGATATTGGGTTCACTAACACATATCTCATAGATGCAACTGAGGTTAAATTTCATGCCGAAAATACCGAGGCCAACTTGCTACAATCGTTGGTAATAAATGAACACAAAGATATAATACTCTTTACTTACAACTTCAGGTGAGTGTTACTGTCTTGTGGCATATTCGGTTTCCCTTATTAGTCCAAGTTATAGTAATGTAATATTGATGATGCATGCGCAAGAGCTACCACTATATTCTCCTAGAGATTAAGCTCTATGATATATTTCACTAGCTCCTTTATATTCCCTTTGGGGTGGTTTGTCCCACCAAGATAATGGTCTCCAACATGGATGATGGTCGTCAGTATACGGCCTCCCACTGATGAACAACGTTTGTCTAGTGTATTCACGCTCGGTCATTCTTGTCTATGACGGTAGAATTGGTTGGCAAAACACACTCGTCTTTAATGTTGAATCAAAATCTCTTCGGCCTGTTGGGACATCCGTTTAGCAACGCAGGACCGAGACGACACCCATGCCGCCGGGCGGAGGACCGCCTTTGTTGAACGCAGAAGGTTGTCGCTACACTCCATTGTCGCCGTAGCTACAGATGAATCACACCACCGATGCCTAGCCATCGAGCCGCCGACCGATTTAAAAAAACCACCACCACCGCTGCATGCACAACCATACATTTGCCCTCAAATTGTCGCCTCAGAGATCACATCTCATTGTCGGCTACTAGCAGAATCTCCTTCCTTGTAGCCGCTTTCATCGACTAGTGTCGGACTTAGCCCGCCATCGGTCTCTAGTGGCAGCAAGCGGAAGAAAGGGCAAGAGATATAGGGGCGATTGTGTGGAAGGAAGTGGCGGCAAGCTAGTAGCATCATCCAAGTAATTAATGTGTATCACATGTAACAAACTCCACGGTGTGGCCCAATCCTCCTATCTCAAGCCAAGTATACGTAAGGCAAATAGCCATGCAAAGCAGCAAAAGTAGGTTTAATATCCCAACAAAAGTCCAAGAGAACAAGTAAAAGCAGGTTCGCAGGCTCACCCAAAAGCCGCGGGTTGTTATCTATGCTAGCTTGGTCGCCAAGCATGGGACCAGCATATGATATGACAACGCAAGTTGGTTAAGTTCCGGAAGCTTGCAGCTTTGGCCACCGTGAATTAAACCGTTATGGTTGCCGCGTCGAGCTGCATCTCGCAGCCGGTCGAGATCGCCGTCTGCTCCTCGGCTGGCTTGCACGCCGGATCGATGCAGAAAACAAGGAGGAAGCATCGACGACTTTTCTTTTCTTTTTCTTCTATGTGTGCGACGGAGGCCAAGATCGCTGTTCGCCACCTGCATAAAATGGACGGTCACCCGCAAAGCGTCAAACCAGCTAGCTCGCTCTTTCCTTCTCGCGATAAAACAAAAGACGAAAGGAGAAACTTGGTGATCTAATATCAAAAGAGAAAGCTTAACTATCTGAAGCTTTCCCACACAGCGATGGATCGACGCTATTGCAAAGCGGAGTCGACAGCCGCTACCGGACAGCCGCAGATAGATGCTCGCCCATTTCCAGAGGCGCAGAGGCAAGGCTCGAGCGAGATGCCGCACCTCGTGACAACTACAAGATGTGTCCGTCCATCACTACAAGCGATGCTCACCAAGATACGACGATTCTCGAGGAGCAACCATCCGCCTTGCGAACGGGTTACCAAATTGGGGTGGAGCTTCCAGGGCCGCCTCATGTCCATGGCTTGCGACAATGCGAGGAAGAAGGCAAATAGTCACGACCGGCAAAGGCGCAGTCCCGTGGCTGAGGTTATGGACAGTGACTCTAGCTCTAGCTAGCTATAGCTAGTTAACTCGAGGTAGCTGACCAGCACACACGATCGATCGAGAATCACATGTGCGATCGAAGCAGCCGCTGTGGCTGAGTGACCATGATCGAACGCCGAACCACCGGACCCTTGGATCACCAGCCAAAGAAGAAATGTTGTTGGGGCTCATTCACATTGGGGCGAATCAACACCCCAACACTAGCGGTTAGGCGCCATGACGCACCACCGATAGATAGTTGGGCGGTGCCAAAGTTGACGCGCCTTCCACGCTTGTCGGATGTACTTCATGTTGTTAAAAGGAAGTGGCTTAGAGTCGATATATTAATATTGTCCTTATAGTTTACATGACCGACGACCTAAACAACAGTGGTTCACCAGCAACACACGTGGCTTTGGGCACAAAAGTGAAGGCGGAGGAACAATCAATCATCTCTCGTGAAAAGGAGGTTCTGCCCAAATGATTTTTTATCAATGAGTAAGCGATTCATCTCTCCCATTTCCTCCAACTCGCTTATCCCACAGAAATGGTGTGGCTCCAGAGAAGATTAAGAAGTGGAGCCGGCGCCATGTCCGTCCGAGCATGTTCCACCCTAAGTGTGGCAATGGTACAAAGCAGCCGACGTTGACCTGATCTTCGCCATCCGACCACCAGCTGTTCCTCATCTCTTGCAGGAGCGCCTCTATCTACAAGCGCACCTCAGCTATCTTAGGTCCTTTTGTTCATCGACGGGAGGAACGGCAGGCTTAGCCCGATGTGGCTGCTTCAGGATTATGCGCCGCTGCTCGCTGCTTCCATCCTGCCGCACGATTCGATAATTCAATGGCACACAAAATTCCTAGAGATTGGGAGAATAGAAGCTAGGTGTAATGAGAATTATCAAACTGAAACCACCAACGAGAGCACACCTGAGTCTGCTGGCGCGGTCTCGCCATCTTGGTGGTGTCCTCCTTTCAGAAGTTGTCGCTTTTCTTGCCAAGCCTCGCATAGAATGAGTTGTCAATAGTCAAGCTGCACTCCAATTTCCATCATCGCTAAAGCTATCACAAGAGCAGGTAGTCTGAGAACCATTCCAATGCTACTCAAGAATCATAACTAAAGAGCTAAACATGCCAAAATTTCTGCAGTACAGCCAAACCAAAACCAAAAAATTCAGCAGCTCGCATCACACAAAATCCAGGAATACAACACGTAACAATGAACCTATGCACACTTTGAATATTTTTATGAAGTACTGGACCTGAAGTATGAAACTTTATAAGCCACATCTGCACCGACCGGTCTCTGTAATTCCACACGAAACAAGACTAAGAAAGAGAGTACAATCTGTACTTCGGCTGAATTTTACAGCATGCAACTCCATTAGCCATGAAATCTTGTGAAGCCTGTTTTGATGATGGAAAATATACACAAATATGAAAACAAGAGAGATTTATGAAAGAAAAGAAAGGAACCATCTTAAATGAAGAAACCTTAAGTTTTGCCCTCCCTGAACCCAACATGTACATACGAACAAACATGTGCCACCATACCCCCACTTCATCAATCCATGTGCTAACTGTACATGGTCATGCTAATTTCACTTAGTTATTTGATGTCCATGTTTAATTGACTAAAGAAAGGACTCTACCACAAGTCAAAATGTATATTTCATAATAGAGTTGTATACATCATATATGTATGTGTGATATCTTTGAATTACTTGAACTATTTACATATCTTTCAGATATTACGGTATGTTTTCTTCCCACAACCTCAAGCATATGAAAACTCACTTGAAGAACGAAGAATGTTAATAGTTCGGAGAGGAGAAGACCTACATAAGTATTCTATGAAAATACATTGTGATGTTGTCCCTAGAGGAGAGGTCTCCACATTTGAGCCCCAAACCTGCATGGCAATATGAAAGAGTTGAAAATTAACAAAATCAGGAAATGAAGAGAAATCTAGAAACAAGGGCATCCAATTTAGAATAGCCATCCATACGAGGCATGGGTAAGTTCAGGCACTTGGCCTCGTTGGTATAACCTCTTCAACGCAAGCATATAATTATCCTCACAGTAATAGCTACATGAAGCACAACTCTCCCGTAAAACAAAGTAAAAAATTTATGACCAACTGTAATGGAAAATATAAAATGCCGATCTTTCCTTCCGACTTCTAAAAAGGGGGACGAGGAAGAAGAGGATGCATATGAAAGGTGAAATAGATGATATGTCACCATCGACCTTGTATGTGTCATGGTATATCTCTATGGTTGCGTGTGCGCGAGCATGTTGTTGTGCAGCTTGTTGTCGCAGAAGAACCCGAGGAAAACTGGTTGAAGATCTCTCCTATGTCATCTGCCCCTTTGGCAAAAAATTATTAGGCAGTACGCAATAAGACAACATGATAGAAGATGATGCTACAAAGGCATGCCATGACGTATGTATCCAGTAATATAGAGGGATTGCCCACTAATGTAATTAAATTGATTGTGCAATAGTTTGTTTGTAAACTAAATAAAGCATGATATGCTATCTTCATGGATAAATGGAGAACTATTGAATGCACCAGTGTCTTTTAGCGACAAAACTAACCTGAGTAGGATGCACCGAGGCTCAAGTATTAGTAGAGGATTCTTCACCCGGGAAAGTTGGTTACATTTTTATTCGATATATCCATTGTTCCCTCACTGTAATGTAAGCTCAAAGTGGAAAACAAAATATGTCGCACTCAATTTAAAATGGCTTATTTTCTCACATGCTTATACTGAAATATGGATAGAACACAACCAGATGCATGTGGTAGCACGATCTAAAAGTATCAAGAAAGCAACTTCGCTGACCTACATGGCTACATATGCTCAAGTGTTGTTCTTTTCAAAGCATGCTAACCCACTATTTTGTCAGTCAGTGATCTGCAAAAGAATTCAAGGAAGTAAATGCAAATAAAAGTTTTAGGCCTTAATATGCACAACATTTCTTAAGATCTGGTCATAGCAAATACTTGAGAAAATATATACAGAGTTCTATGTTGTGCAAATCTAGTGAGAAAATTCTACATTTTGACGCAAGGGATAAATAACACGATTCTATAGATACAGCTTCTCGGCTTATTTACAACTGATGTTCAAAGTCAAGGATACGACGATCTTAGAAAATCAGCATATGACTATGCTAACGCCATACATGCCCACACGTAACTTCGGGTGCCTCCACGTGAGCATGCTTCCTCAATAAAAAACGTGATCATGTTGTTCACCAAAGAGCAGACTCCTCGATGCCTTGAGAGCTGATTGATGTCCATTAGCTGCTCCACGCTTTGTTGTATTGCATTGTTAAATTTGTTTTGTTCGAGGGAACTGTATGATGACAAACACAGCTTAAATTGATTCAGTAAAAGAAGAGAGTTAAATCAGAGTGAATTTCAAGAAAATGGCTCTATTATTCAAGAGCATAAGCACAGCCAAAAAGATATACATGGATATTGGATACTTTGCACACAAAAATCTCAAGTACAGAGAATACAAGATAGAAGTATATACGGAAGTTGTTGTTATAGTTCCTAAAACCACAAGGATGACTGAAATCCTTGAAATAATTGCATTTTCTTATTTTCCCAAGGGATATCAATCCATATGGGTTTTCTCCATGAGAAATTTTGTGGTTCACTTATGAAAGTGAATGTAACAACTTACGCTTTTATAGCCTAACACTATATACAGCTTTCATCAGAGAGGCTAAACTTGACTAAATATAAATCATAGGAGAAGATAAAACATACTGAAATAAGTTGTTTCATGGTAGGTTTTCCTGTAAAAACATGAGTTAAACACACACGCCACTTCCTCGCCATTGTTGCATCAACAAGCTAACAAAGGCTCAAAATTACACATAGAGATGTACATGTGCAGCCTGCTAACTTCAAAAACAAATATAAATGGAAGTTGCCATACCTTTGGTCTACACTGCAGCAGCATGCTAGAGCCTCATTCTCAACAATATTCAGACAAACTCTCACTCGAACAATCATTTGCTGCTGCAGAGACAGGGAAGTTTCCGATGACTCATTGGGTCTTTATCTCTAACAAGTCTTGAAAATAACACATGCATGTCCCACTGTTTTTCTTCCTAGAAAAGTACGGAAAACAGGCAGGAACTATAAATGATTGATAAAATTTACAGTCACATTTTTCTAGCTACAATAGGCAGGAACTATGCATACAAACATCACTTTGATACCTTTTAACTACGTGAATTGTACATTTGATTTCAGAAATTCTCAACACGAACATGACTAAAAGAACTACGGAGCATATATGGGTAACCAAACCAAACTATACCTATGAATGTGATCATTTGAATAAGCCGAATGAACATACTAAAAGATCAATCTAATTAATTGATCGATAAGTGAATCACAGGCAATTTCTAATCAACCGAAACAACTGAATTAGGGGGGATCACTGAACAGCTGGCTTGGAGGAATCTCATCAAACACATAACATGCAAAAAAAAATTGTGTGAGGGGATTTGATGCATAATTTCAGTTGAACACAACTTTCAACCAAAATCATGATAGATCAGAACATGAGTGGATGTTCTGCCTACTTACAGCCTCTAAAATTGATTTCACCTTGATGAGTGGAAACATGAGCATGCACTCTTTACTTGGATAAATGAATCAGATCAGATCATATCGACATAATTAGCTATTTAGCTTAATAAGGAATTGTGATAATTAAATTTGGAGCGAGTAAAACAAAGCAAATATTATCTGAACCCAATGTGCCATGAATAATAAGGAAATCTATTGCATTTTTAACTATCCTTTCATGTTATTCCAAGCTTAATAGCTGGAAGGAGATAATTTTTTCTAAGATATGTGCATGACCTAAGAAACTAATATATGTGTGTAAACATGTAGCAGCATAATGTAAGTACTCTTTCCATAAGTGGCAATGCTTCTTCATATATATATCGTTAAAAGAAGTAACTAATATATGTACCATGTAAATATTAACAGCTTTCTCGCAAAACTTTCCACGAGTCGATTATATGTGTGAAGAGAAGCAATCTCACTCATGGAAAATTTTGTGAGCAAGCTGTTCTTGTTTAATCTTTTGCAAGATTGTTGTTTCCTTCTTTTCACTTTCCAGAGTACTCCTTCCATCTTCTTTGTTAGGACTGCAGATTCCTTCATGAGCAGATTCCTGCACAAGAAGCAAAGGCCAGCTCTCCAAGGCCACGTAATGCACAGAATTTCAGAGGCCATGGTCGCTGACTGTCCATTGTAGCAGGAACAAAATTCCACCAAAGAAGAAGCAGAGGAACAACTCACATCAAACAAAATGCAATCAAGCAAATGGCACTTGGTAGCATCTTGGCCCTCTTGTCAAAGGCCTCACCGGAGAGGACTGATGGAGGCCGCCCGCCTCCTCCTCAGCCTACCCGGATTGATCCCAACCCCGCGAGATGCTTCTCGAGCGGACGGGGATGACCAGTGCGACCGCACAACCTCGCAACTTGGCCCTCGGGCCCCTGGCGGCGGGCAGGTGCGCGACGGGGCACCAAAGTTGGTGGCTGGACATGCCGGCTCCCATCCAGCGGGTCATCGACCCACCTAGCTCCGGCGGGACAAAGTTGTTCGAGGCCGCCCGAGAAGGGCGCTGAGGTTGGCCTCGCGATCCGTCACGCCGGCGGCTTGTCCTCATCGCACTTCCACGACGACAAGGTCTGCCGAGGCGTAAACGGCGCAGACCAAAACAATAGGCATGCCAAAAGAGGAGGCGAGCCATCGCGCTAGCGCCATGGACGGTCCGAGCCGAGCCGCCTCCCTCTCCACTCCTCTGCGCTTGTTCCGCCGACCCGCCCTGGCCGACGACGAGCAAGATCTGTCGTGCCCGGTGTCGGGAAGCTGATCGACCCACGAACACTTATGGGACCGGCGACCGAGCCCTTTCGTTCGGGCGGGGCGGAGGTCGACGAAGAGGAGATCGAGGCGGCACACGAGCAGTTTACCCAGCTTCGAGCTCTCCGGAGAGATAATACTCCTACCGCTGCATGTCTGATTGTATTGTGTTCTTGTTAGGGAGCGCTGAGTCCTACAAAGACACATCAGTTGCTAACGAGACCTAGCGTGGTGCTTGCTTCAACCGCTCGACTCCCCCTCTACGCTGCACATGGGCCTCCTTTATATGTTCAAGGGTTCCGGCAGGTGGCAACGAGACAAGGGCAAAATGGAAAAAGAGTGCGTTGGTACAGCTACTTGTATAGTGTATCAAACCTAACCCCGACGGCAGGGCACAAAGGCATTAAATGCCCGCCTATGTCGCCCAAACAAAGGCAAACAGGGACTGCTGGGCGCCACCGCCACACGATGGCAATCTTGTCACGCCGCCACATCAAGGCCCACCGTCAAGACAGCCTTTTCTGTTAATGCCACCGAAGGGTCCTGTGGCTACATCGCTGGTGGATGCGCCGGAGCGCAGAGCGGAGTGGTAGTTCGCCGCGCAAGCGCTTTGTCATGTTGTTGCCTTTTGTCGCGCCCGGAAGCTTGTCGCCACCGGCCTTCCCGCAGGCTCCTCTTGTCGGGCCTTGTCTCCTAGGTGCCTTGGTTGGCCTTCCCGCAAGCTCCTCTTGTCGGGCCTTTGTCTCCTTGACTTAAATATTTTGTTCTTGAATGGCTCCAATGGAGCCGCTGAGGACCTTGGCGGTCACCAGTGCAAGCGCTGCTGGTGCGGCGACGCCTGCACGAAGTTCGGGATACTAGGGTACCCCTACCTAGTAATCGACAGAGCCCTCGGCCTCGGGCCACACACGGTGCTGTTGCTGTTGGGCTACAGCCCAAAACAGGCACGGGCACGCTGCGTTCGGGTACGCCAGAGCTCACTCCGACCAACCACACCCCTACTTAACGGCACGCTTTAATGCGCATCGGGAGAGATCGTGGGGGTTTTTATTCGAAAGGCGAACGTCCGCCTCCCTCTTTATAAGGAGGGGAAGCAGAGGCAGTTCACCCAACTCGCCATTTGCTATCCAATCTCGAAAACCTCCGCTGTTTCTTCTTCCCAATGCCGAAGAGAGCAGCGCCCGCCCCCATCGCCACTCAGCACCACCAACGCCGCCGATCTCCCCACCACCTCCGCCATAGTCTCAAAGTCGACAAGGAAGGGCGGAAGTCGCCGAGGCGCAGCGCTCGCGGCGCCATGAAGGAGCGGCCATCTTCCCCCAGCTCGCCGCAAGGGATCTGAGGGAGAACTACTACCTCTTCCGGTCGACGGAGACGCGAAGCGATCCGCCGCACGGTAAGGTACTCCCCAGCTGCCGCTGAACTGGCTCCAAATGGGTACCCTTCTTCGCGATTCTTTCTATTGCGGGCTCTCGCTCGCTTTCTCTGAATTTTTCATGATATCATCAGCACTCACGGGTTCCGCCTCCTGACTTCACCCCAATGCTGTCTCGACCATGGCAGTTTTCGCACATCTTTGCTAAAACTTTGTCGGAGTCCACCCAAACATAGCCCTCTTCCGCCACTTCTTCATGCCCCGAGTCGAGAGGAGAGCCACTTGCCGAGGAATCACTTGGATCTCAAGGATCGGCAAGAAGGAAGCCTATCTCGAGGAGAGCTCCACAAAGAAGTGGGAGGAATGGAGGTAGATTGGTGTTGATTGTTGAGGAGAACCCGCAGCCCTTTACCGCCCAAATAAAACCTCAATAGTGCGCGGGCAACGATTGGAGCAACGTGGCCCTAAGATGCTAGGCTGAAGATTGCCGCCACCCGAATCTTTCGCTTTAGACTTGCCGGCTCACCGTGAGGGCACCGCTGGCGCAGACTTCCTTCGCCGCCAGACGCCTCTTGCAGAGAGGAGGAGACCTGCCTCGGAGTTTCGAACGCGGCAGATATCATGAGGCTGCGCCTGCCTTAATTTCAACTTCACTGCCTTGGAACTTGACGCGATGCTCTTGGAGCTATTCAAACCCGACCTGCACTATCCCGAAATGTTCAGTTGCCGAGGGCGAGTTCCGTTATGCAACAATTCTCACTGACCGCATCCGCGTAATGATGCCATTGTGCGACTTCGCATGGAATCGCCCCCACATGGCAAGAGCCTGCAGATGACGCTGCAGGCGGAGTTCTTTGACAGCTCGGTAGAAGTGCCGGTCCGCCTGGCGATGAGAGAGGGACTCACCGCGACACCACCGATGATGAGATGTAGCGACGCCACCAGGCCGGAAGAGGCAGCAGCAGCCGCCACCAGCAGTGAGTTCGGATTCACCGTGGAGGAGGCGGCAGCAGCAGAGGCGCAAGCCTTGTCGAGCGAGGGAGTTTGCCAGCAGGAGGAGCTTGCCGAGCCTCGGCTGAGTCGAGCGAGCCTGCCGAGGGCGCCTCCTCCTTCAAGCAGCTTGCCGCGAGCGGAGCCCCCAGCTCCACTAAGAAGGCCTTCCGCAAGGCCGAGACGAAGGGCGGCAGACGGGCTAACAGCCAAGGCACATGAGGACGCGCGCCCACTCAGGGCAAGCACAAGTTGCTGAGCACCTCACGCCAAGAGCAACAACTGGAGCGGAGTGCTCCTGTGCCACCGCTGCCGCCCCGCCAAGCGGCCAAGGAACCCACCTTCCGCCTGCCTCACCGAGGCGAGCCAGAACTTGATCTCTCCGCCAGCCCGACGAGGAAGAAGAAGAGTAAGCTTCGGTTGTACTTGTAGTTCTTCAATTTTGTTGCTTTGTCTTGTATCTGATTTGCTTTATTTTGAACCCTTTCCTTTTCAGGACGCTGGCCCAGAGAGCATCGTAGAGAGCTAAGGCCCCGTGATTGTCATCGAGGACGAACCCACCGCAGCAAAGCAGGAGGCGCTGCCCAAGACCTCTCTCGCCGACCCGCAACTCTTCCTCAAAGCAGCCCCTCAGCCGCAGCCCCCAAACAGAAGTATATCGCTTACTCCTTATCACATGGAATGGGTGCCCTTTCTTTGCCGATATCCGACTGCTGGTTTGTGTAGAGCAGAGCAGCCCCACCAGGAGTGCCTGCCTGCTGTCATGCCATCTGCTTGACCACACCGCCAAGGGAAGATCCCCGCAATGGGCTGCTCCGCAAGGGAGGCTTCCCGCAAGGATAGCACCACCTCCGTGGTTGAGACCGCGCTGCAGATCCCATCACAGTAATCCTCTTGCCTGAAAATTTCCCTTGGGTTCTTTTTCTTCTTATTTTCTTTGATACTTGCTTGACTGTTCTTCATCCGGTCGCCGATCCATCTCGCGCAGAGCCAATGGAGATCGAGGTCGCCGGCGAGGAGGACGCTGCGTGGCAATGCTGACGACGCCACCGTTGCCGAAGAGGAGGCTGGCGCCGACGAGCCCGCCGGGCGAAGAGGCCGCCAGCTGCCGCCGCAGAAGCCGGGCGAGGGTCCGGCGATCACACCGACGGCCCCGAGGCCGCAGGGAGCGCCAGCGCCATCGACCGCCGATCCTCCGCCGCTGCCGCAGCTGCCAGTTCAAGAGCCCCAGCCCGGTGCCTATCTCAAGGCCGGCGATGGCGCTTTCATCAAGCTCCCCGGGCGCCAGCCCTGTGGCTCCGGCCGAAGGGGAGACCTTTGACGAAGAGCTGCTCGCCTCGCTTGGCCGACGCTGGTCGACGCGCCAAGCAGCAGCAGCAGCAAGAAGTCTCGAGGAGGAGCAGCAACAGGAAGCTTGCCGCTTACCGCTACTCGGCAAGCCAAGTTGAATCCCGGAAGCGCTTGTCGCTAAGGCGGAGCAGACATTGAGAAGCGCGCGGAGGAGCTCCGGCATCAATCAGAAGCTCTCCGTCCTGGCAGAGGAGCGGAGCGACTGTCGAGGAGCGAAAAGCCTTCCTCCTCGAGAAGGCTGAAGTCAAGAGCAACAAAGGCTTGCTGCTGAGAAGCTGTCGCGCAGAAGGCGAAGTTGGCGCAGAGGAAGGTCAATCTTGACAGCCATGAGGAAGATCTTGCCACGCTGTGAGCGACATTTGGCGGGCTATCAAGGAAGCAAAGGATGCCGCCGCAGCTGCCGAGGCCGCCAAGAAGGAGCCGGAGACGAAGGTGACGAGCCGGAGGCCAGCCTCAAGAAGAGCGGCGAGATCTTGCTGCACTCAAGCATGAGCGCGAGAAGGACGCCTACACTCTTGGCGAGCTGCAGGGCCGTCTCGCCAAGAGGAGCAAGGAGCTCAGCGCCGCCAAGGACTCCAACGCAGATCTCGAGTTGAAGCTGACCACCTTGATGCAGACGCTGGACGGTGCCAGGGAGCGGGAGGTGGCCTTGTTGGAGAAGACCAAGGCCGACGAGGCGCTGCTGGTGAGTGTTGTGGCCGCCCAGAACACCTTCAGGGATAATGTGGAGCACTGGCCGAAGGTCTCGTGGATGTTGCCGCAGCCATCAACAGGGAGTTGGCGGAGCTAGGGATGGTAGATCTTGGGTATTCTTCCGATGAGCACCTCCAGCCCAGCGCCAAGCTCAGCTTGTTCTTCAAGGGCGTGGTGGCGGCCCTCCAATGACTCGGAAGAGATCCTAAAGCAGCTGGCCGACGAGTCGCGCCAGATCTGTGCGGGAGCTCTTCAAAAGGTGCCGATGAAGGTGGCCTTCCGAATCCAGGCCTCAACCTCACCAACGCCCTCAAGTCCCTCGCCACGGATGTCGATGTGGAGGCGCCAAGACCCTTGTCGCACCCATTGTGGACAAGGTGAGCAAGATCAAGAGGGTTTATGGCGCATCACAGATTAGGCCGCCTGCTTTTTTTTCTTTTTCCTTGTCGCGATCATGTTATGAGAACAATCTATTAGAGCTACGGCAAGTTGTCTTGTAATATAACTCTATCTCGGCAGAGATTGCAATGTTATTTCCTTTTACTTGATTCCTTTGTATGTTTTTGCCTCACGCTTTTAGGGAACTTGTCGCCAGCAGCACCTTTTGCCGCGAGCGCTGAGTGCGGACGCCAAGAACCTGTCAAGCGGTGCCGCTCCGACAAGCAACCTTGTCGCAACTAGTCGCAGCTCACTTAAGTTGTTGAGCGGACTCGAAACAAAGTAAGGGCGCAACTAGCTACGAGTTGGTTCCTCCGCGCACAGGTTTTCCATACAAAGCAGGGTCGTTCGAGGAAGATAACCTAAAAATTTAAAAACTAATAGCTCAAAACTTTAGCAACTTAGCTTTTCTGCCGTTTGATTCCTGGTAAGGCGAAACTTTGTTGAATGACACTTGGTCCACACCATTATCTTCTCCTTTCCCCCCGGCAAACTTATGGGCGAGGGAACCTTCCTTTCTTTGAGAAAGAGAAAGAAGAGAAAATAAAGATATGGAGCCTTATGGCTCGTTATTGCTTACCGGGGTAGGTGCTGCACAAAGTGTCAGATAATGCATGCAAAATAATAGAGTAGAAAGCATGATATTGACAAGATGTGCAGAGCACATTAGCTTTACTTATGCACGGATCTACCGCTTTGTACAAAGGATTACATGCAACATCGGCAAGACTTGTATAAAGGTGGTTGCCAACAGGTTCCGCAACCGCGCCTCTACGGGTAAAACATACGAAGATGCTCAATATTCCAGAGTTGCTCACCGAATGCCATCTACGGTCTCAAGGCGGATAGCGCCAAGCCTAGTGACTCGCCTCACCCGGTAAGGGCCTTCCCACTTCAAGGCCAACTTGTTGGAATTCTGGCGGACTGAACGCGCCAAGAACAAGGTCGCCCTCGAGACTTCTCGCACTAACTTTGCGGTTATGGTAGCGCGCGCAAGCTTGCTGGTATCAAGCAGCTCTGACAATGCGCTCAAGACGGTCTCTCCTCAAGGAGCAAAGGCGCCATCTTGTCGCAACTGCTCTTGCTCAAGCTCATCATAAGCGAGCACTCGAGGTGACCCGATACGAAGTTCCGTGGGAGAACTGCCTCGCTTCCATAGACTAGAGCGAAGGTGTTCAGCCGCTGGCTCGACGGCGCCGCCCCGACGACCAAAGAACCACCGCAGCTCTCAATCCAGTTTCTTCCGTGATTTGTGCAGCCCGTCGAAAGTTCTAGTCTTGAGCCCGCAAGACTTCAGCATTTGGCCTCTCCGCTTGACCGCATTTCTGGATGAGCAATGTAAGCAGCACCTTTGCGCCAAGATCTTGGACGACGCATGAAGGTGCCGCCAGGAATTGCGTGCCGCTGTCGGTGATGATCTTGTTAGGGATCCCAAACGCAAACAATCGACCAAGAACTTGATCACGACCGTGGCCGTCACCTTCCTCATCGCTTCCACTTCCGCCACTTGGTGAACTTGTCGATCGCGAACGCATAAGTACTCAAAGCCCCGACAGCTCGGGAAAAGGGCCGAGGATGTCGAGCCCTGCATCAAAAATGGCCGTGATAAAGGGATCGTCCGAGAGCTTGAGCTGGCTGGTGTATCCGCTGGAATGGAACCGCACGCTTCACACTTGGTTACTTGTGCAGCTTGCATCCGAGGGCTGTCGGCCAAAAGAAACCTTGCCGGAATGCTTTGCCGGTAAGTGTTTTGTGCCAATGTGGTGACCACATATGCCTCCATGTATTTCGCCAACAGCTTCGCCCATCCTCCCGTGAATACACTTCAATTTCACACCGCTGAGTCTTCTTCCGCATGCAGGTGTTGTCGACAAACCGGTACATACTTGACTGCCGGGCTACTCTTTCCGCTTCTTCTTGTTCTTCGGAAGTTCTCCGTCTCAAGAAAATGGACAATCACAGTCGGCGCCGAGCTTTGCGGCTCGACAACAAGGACTAAAGGCACATCTATCGCCAAGGGAACATCCGCTTCACGGCGAGAACTCGCGCTCAGCCGAGTTGACGCCTCGCAAGCTTGCCGAGCAAAACTTGTCGGGAGCGCCCGCTTCAACGAAACAAACCTTGGGCTTGTCGGAGCAGCATCTCCTCAGAAGATCGGTGTTGATCTTGGGGACCTTCTTGGCGGCGGCTTCGGGAGCTCGCCGAAAATAGTCACCAGAAATCAACTTCCTCTTATTGTTCTGTCCAGCTTGATGGTGTTACGACGGTTGAGTCAGCTTGAGCACAACGATCCCTGGTTCCATTGTGTATCTTGAGTGCGCGACTTTGACAAGCCATCAGCAATGTCGCTCGAGCTCTTGAATATATTCCATCTATAGGTCGTCAAAGTGCTCTTCTAGCTTCCTCACTTCATCAACATAAGCTTCCATCAACGGACTCGATAATTTTGTTAACTTGGCGGATGACAAGTCGTGAGTCACCCCCGACAATGAGCTTCTTGATCCCAAGGTCCATCGCGATCCTCGAGACCGCAAGCAAACCTTCATACTCGCAGTATTATTTGTTGCATGTTCCTTGGGAAAGTGCATCCGATTATGTACTTGAGGTGCTCTCCGTGGTGCGATAAGCAGCACGCTCAAGACCGGGCGCTTTGCAGCGAAGGCACCATCAAAGTACATTAGCCACTCTTTGCTTGCTTCCTTGACGGGATGCTCGCTTCGAGTTTCTTCATCCTGTGTTGGCGCCCATTCTGCTATGAACTCCGCCAATGCTCGCTTTGATAGTTGAGGTGCTCAAACTTGAGACCAAAGCTTGATAGCCCAAAGGCCCACTCGACAATCCCGCCTGTTGCTTCCGGATTTTGCAAGATCCTCTTCAGCGGAAAGCGAGTGACGACTGTGATCTCATGTGCTTGAAAGTAATGGCGAGCTTTCGAGGCCATGAGAAGGCCGAAAGCAATTTCTCGCACACCGAGTAGCTTGACCTAGCCCCCGCAGAAGGGAACCGACAAAGTAAACCGGAGCTGCACCATCCTTTTCTCAGCATCTTCTCATACGCTCTGCGAGATCCATCTTTGTCGGGACCAGAGCTTGCCGGTGAAGTGCCTTGCTTGTCGCTGGATGCCTCTCGCCGTGGTTGCTAGCTCATCATCCGCCTCCCTCTCCGCTATTAACGCAGCACTAACCACTTGATTGGTTGCCGCTATACATAGCAGCAACTTCTCTTGTGGCTTAGGTGCGATAAGTATTGGAGTGGAGGACAGTATCTCTTTAAGTCTCAGAGCGCAGCCTCCGCTTCCGAGTCCATTTTATTGGACCTGCCTTTTTCAAAATTTTGAAAATGGCAGGGAGCACTCAGCAGCACTCTAGAGATAAACTCTGCCGAGAGCAGCTACGCAATCGCAAGTCTTCGTGACATCCTTGACGCGCTTTGGTGCTTCAATCTGCTCAATGGCCTTGATCTTGTCGGGATTGGCTTCAATTCCCCGCGAGATGAAGAACCCGAGAAGCTTGCCGAAGGGACTCCAAACACACACTTCTCGGGTTGAGCTTGAGGTTGATCTTGCGCAGAGTTTGCAAAGGTTTCATCTAAATCTTGAATCGAGTTTCTTTGTCTTTGCTTTGACCACTATGTCATCCATGTAGGCTTCCACATTTCTGTGTATTTATGCTCAAAAGCCATGGACTACTCTTGCAAATGTTGAACCAGCATTCTTTAAACCGAAAGGCATCCGTATGAAACAAGATGTGCCACATGGGGTGATGAATGCGTTTTCTCATCCTCTTCTCGCCATGAAGATCTGATGGTACCCCGAGTATGCATCAAGAAATGAAAGCAAATCACATCCGCCGTGGAGTCAATAATCTGATCGATGCGCTGCAAGGAAATGGGTCTTGGGACAAGCTTTATTAATATTAGTAAAGTCGATAAAAGCCTCCATTTTCCATTTGCCTTGCGCACGACTCACGGATTGGCCAACCACGAGGATGGAGCACCTCCCACAAGGCCTCGCTGCTTCCAACTTCTTGATTTCTTCGCTATGAATTCTGGCGCCCACCGCTTGCTTCCTCGACTTTCTCGCTGACGGGCCATGATGATGACAGACGGCAAGGTGGTGCTCAATTACTTTCGGGAACACCGGGATGTCGACGGTTGCCATGCAAACTCGCCGACGTTACTTCGCAGAAAGCAACGAGCGCTTCCTATTTAGGGTCAAGAGTGGCACCGATGGTGAAGGTACCACTAGTGCCGCCCTCCTTGGCGACACCTTCTTGGTCTCGTGGAGCTGCCATCGCCTTCTTACACTTGCCGGTGGAGCTCGATGGTGCGCCTCGACGGTAGCGCAGCACCAAGAGGTGCGCCGAGTACCAAATGGAAGTAGTTGGCCGTAATCTTGTCGCTCGCCTCCGCAGCTTGCACCGCAATGGTGTAGATGCTGAGGAACTCCGACGGATGCGATTTGCCGCCGCATTTCTCCGGTACATCCGCTTGAAATTCTTCTTGCTGGGCCATCGACTTGCCGCAGCTCACGATTGAACGCAGGGCAACCCATCACAGACGCAAGTCGCGCCGGTTCTTCCCGCGCATGCATGTTTACAGAGAGCCCAGCGACTGGTCCGATTGACACCGCTTTCTTGGCGCCGGCGCGAAGTTCGAAAGCGTTTCTTGCCGCTGCTCGTGAAGAACTAGGTGCTGATCGCGACGAGCTCTGGGGTCCGGCGACGCGGTGGAGTCACCGCCGAGGTGGATCCGCGAAGTCGGCGATCTTGGCCTTCGGTGGAGAGTGGATGGTGGTTGCACCCCACCGTCTCGCTACCACCGCTCGTGCTTGGCGTCCTGCCGCTGCAGCGGCGTAGTTGGTTGCCGCGAGTGTCGCCATAAAGCCGGCGAGACTCGATGGTGGCCTCCATTCGCCAACCTTTGTCGGCTGTTGAGGGTAATCCAGAGTAGTTGAGCTCGCCAAAGCTTCGCCGGAGTGGTGGGTGGTAGTGGCTAATCGGTGCGAGGAGCGGATATGCTCGGACTTCTAACTATGTTAGAAGGAGTAGTATCCGCTTCCAGGCGATCGTGGCTCGCCGCAAGCCAAAGATGTTGGCGCACGCTGGTCTTGAGGGCCCCGAGATCCACTAACTCGATCTTGATCCAACGAGCGATGGTACTGCGGAATACCATGACGCTGTCGGTCCCGCTTCCCCGAGATGGACGCGTGCATGTACGGACGCCAAGTTCGCGCAGCCTTGTCCTTGACTTGGCAGCGCCATGAGCTCCTCACCGGGCGCTCGCTTCTTCCGTCGGTGTCTACCCCACCACCCATTTTCTCCGGTGGTGGTGGGATCGACGTGGACGGCTCGCTGTCGCCAAACCTTCTTCTTCGTGGCATGTCGAGGAAGATGATGAAGA
Organism: Aegilops longissima; assembly: GCA_021605205.1. Taxonomy (NCBI): domain Eukaryota; kingdom Viridiplantae; phylum Streptophyta; class Magnoliopsida; order Poales; family Poaceae; genus Aegilops; species Aegilops longissima. Next base: position 53,971 of record JAHIAM010001309.1, on the reverse strand, counting down.
TGTAGCTCGTGAACGCCGGATCAGGTTCACACAGCCCGACGCTTCTACCGGGCGCGCCAAAGATGTCGGGAAGCTGATCGACCCACGAACACCTACGGGACTGGCGGACCGAGCCCCTTTCAGTTCAAGGGGCGGAGGTCGCACGAAGAGCAGATCGAGGCGGCACACGAAAGCAGTTTACCCAGCTTCGAGCTCTCCGAGAGATAATACTTACCGCCGCATGTCTGATTGTATTGTGTTCTGTTAGGGAGCGCTGAGTGCTACAAGACACATCAGCTTGGGTGCTTTCTCGCTTCGAACTGCTCAACCCCCCCCACGCTGTACATGGGCCTCTTTATATGTTCAAGGGTTCCGGCTGTGGCAACGAGACAAGGGCAAAATGGAAAAAGAGTGCGTTGGTACAGCTACTTGTACAAGGTATCATACCTAACCTCAAGGCAGGGGACAAAGGCATTAAATGCCCGCCTATGTCGCCCAAACAAGGCAAACAGGACTGCTGGGGCGCCACCGCTGCCACGATGGCAATCTTGTCACGCTATTCTCAAGGCCCGCTTGGTCGTGACAACCTTCTGTTACGCCACCGGAAGGGTCCTGTATGGCACGCTGGTGGATGCGCGGAGCGCAGGAGCGGAGTGGTAGTCTGCCACGGCAAGCGCCTTTGCCGCTGAGTAGTTTTGTTTGTCGCGCCTTAAGCTTGTCGCCACCGGCCTTCCCCAAGCTCCTCTTGCCGGGCCTTGTCTCCCTAGGTGCCTTGGTTGGCCTTCCCGCAAGCTCCTCTTGTCGTGGCCTTGTCTCCTTGACTTAAATACTTTGTTCTTGAATGGCTCCAATGGAGCCGCTGGAGGACCTTGACGGTCACCAGCAAGCCTTGCTGCTGGGTGTCTGCGACGCGCGGCACGAAGTTCGGGATACTAGGGTACCCTTTACTCTAGTACACCGACACCGGGCGCCTCAATGGAAGCGGGGACGGGGAAGTCGTCCCTGGGTCTCCTTCGCGGCTTCGACGGGACCCCTGCCCTGATCCGAGGAGGTGGGCGCCGGATCGCCGGCGGTGGCCTCACGGTGAGCTAGCCTTCTTTGACAAACCGGATCACATCTCCTTCCTTTCTTGATGCTCTCATCCACAAGGAAACGGTGACTAAAGTCGGTGTGTCGCCAACCGCGGACGGAGAGGATCGCGGCTGGGTCGGGTGAAGTCATTCGTGATGCACCTGCGAGCGGGCGGAAAAGCAGTTCACCATCCGTCAGTAGCTGGACCGACGGTGGCGTGGTTCGTGAAGGCACCTCGAGAGGTTTGTTTATATGGCTTGTGTGGCGGTGTTTTGTCGGTTGATTCTCGATGCTGGATTTTTTTACTTACTACTGCATTCATATGTTTGATGGTTTTCATACTCATGTGCCCATGTTTAATTTACAGATGAAATGGATAGGTCACTTGATTACGACTTCAAAGCTTCACGACAGTACCTAGTTGGCAGCGTCCAACAAAGATGCTAAAAAGACGGCAGGAAACAATAGCTCGCCTATTCATAGGTACACACAGATCCTTGCTCCCTCCGTCTCTTGTTTTTCAATTCTTTCGATGCGACTTTGATGCGGTTCATCAATGAATCTCTGCATGGGCGCCCGCTCGTGTTGTGCGTATGCGCGTTGCGCGGCGCGGTGTGTGGTGATCATGTCACCGAGGCGCATGCGGTGTGATGATGTGGTGTGCGATGCTGTGCCGGTGTGCATGGTTGAGTGTATGTTTCGTGTTGCCACTCGATTAACTAGCGATTGACTTGGATGTGGGCCGTCAAATAAGGATCGAGAAATCAAGTCAAGAGCAGCCGGCGTCAATTGAGAGCGGTTAATCCCTTTAGGACACACTACTCAGCCGCCGGGTGGGGGATAAGTACTGCTCCATGCAATGGGTTTCGACTAATTAATCGAGGGATCAAGTCGGCCTAGAGCTTGCACGGCTTCCGTATCTGACACACGCCAGGATTCTTTGATCTTTTGATTGATCTTTTCCCACAAGAATGAAAGGAACCAAAGCGATCGGGAAGTCCTCGGCTACATATCCTTCCTTTCCTTGATACTCCTTCCAAAATGTGAGGTAATTGATTTACTAAATCCCATATGTGCTGACTTCTAATGCTTCAACATTTCTCGGTTTTATGTGTTTGTTAGCTTTTACCGAAACCTTGCTATCCTTGTGCTTTACCAGGTGAAGTTCAGCTCTATGGCTGCTATTATGTGTTGTCTAATGGTCCGTGGTCGGAGTCATGCGTGATATGGTTATTATTTTGATGCTTAAAGCTGATCATTTTGTAGGAAGATGCCCTGTTCTCGCTAAATGCAAGATGCACTATCGTCAAAGTGTACTCTATTTTGCAAAGGTTTAAACTTGTAAGTAATGTTGTTTGGTATTGCTTGAAATTTAGAAAGTTTAGTCATGTTACCAAGCTACAGATTTTGAAATTTTAGTTGTGAAGTTTCATATCTGCAAGTTATCCTTCCTTACAAAATCATTGTTTGTGGCAGAGTGAAAGCAAGTGTGCTCTTGTCTATGGGCAAATGAATGAGCCCCCGGGTGGTCGTGCTCGTGTAGACTTGACTGGTTTGACTGTTGCTGGACATTTTTGTGATGCCAAAGGATAAGATGTGCTTCCTTCTATTGATTTTCCATTTCACCTGTGTAACTTCAATGGCATTTCTTGTAATCGACACCTCTGCTTGCTACATGTTGTGTTGTTAAACAATATTTCTCTTCTAACCTGCTGTTACCATTGCTATTAAGTCTCACCGTTGTACTTTTCTTATTACTCTTCATGACAAGTTTAACCTTGACATGTATGCTTTTTATTCCAATCATATAGTATCGATGGCCTCCCAAGAAGCCATTAGCTATTATGAGGTGTTAAAGATAGTAATGTAATTAGTTAAAATAATTACACATGGTAATTAAGCAATGACATATGCTATGAACTGACTTAGTGAAATCCATTTATTTTTGGGTACTTAGTTAATCCATGTTTTTCTGCCTTCAGTCATTATTGAGGTCTAATCTTTTCATCTTTGCATTTTTAGATCTGCTTGACAAGCAAGGAAAAAGCTTATAGGTTAAACAATGTGTTCAAGTGTTGATCCCTATATATTGACCTAGGAAGTGAAGATTGAACTATATGAAGTTGTAATGGCATTGGTATCTTATTAACTCTCAGTTCCGGATCACCATGTCACTGCATTCTATGAATCAAATTTTGTTTGGTTGTTCCCTTGGTGATTCTGTTTGTTGTGGTTGGTGCTTCAGGTTTGCTCCACCAAATATTCCCAATATGGCCGCCACACACAGCCAAGTTATGTACAGCTACAAGAGGGTGTTATTGGCTATGTTGATGTGCTTGTTTTTCCTATATGCAGGTTTGTCCTAATTTACTTGACCTATTATTTCATTGCATTTTGCAGATCCAGGTTTAAACACCCTATAATAATGCTACTATGTGTACTCTAGGATCATTCTAATTAGTTGATGAATAGATAAATTCCTATATCTAACATGTTATCTGCTGCTTGATATTGTTGCTGTACTAATTAGTATTTGATGAATAAATAAATTTTATCACGCTTAATTGCTAATTAGTTGATAAATGGATAATTTTGTATCTAATATGTCATCTGCTTGATATTGTTGTTGTACTAATTAGTATTTGATGTGCCTTCATGTAATTTATTGTGTTCTCCCCCTTATTGTATTACATGAGAATACCTTTTTATTACACTAATGGTCTCATAGAAATATATGAAGGCATGATACTGAATTGAGCTAATCTTTTCTCGTAGTTCCTACTGTACAGAAAGCAAAAGAAGCTGCTTTGTGGCGTATGATGCAGACTGTGAGACCAAAGCTACATCTCCCATGAGAAAGCACATCAAGCTTGTCTAGAACACTGAGGAAAGTTCTGTTCATGGTGAAAATGCTGTGATGTGCCTCTTAATTTGCTAAAATGTGACTCATGTTCTTAGAGTATTTCAATCTTATATGCTTCCAATCTGTTAATTTAATTTTGCTTATTGACGGTGTGTCGGATCTCTCACACGCAGACCAGGCCTCCCATTCACGCCGCAAGACGCCACGCATGGAGGCCTGCACTGGCTGCCTCTCGCGATGTCCGGTGCCGGGCGAGGTCTATAGGGACCGCGTGAAGGGGGGGGCTGGCGCTGTTCGCTAGGTTCGCAACCTGCAGTCTGGCGGGAGGATGGCGGGCGCCGCTGGTTTGGGAGTGAAGCCGGTGGCGAGGATGGCGTGGCGGAGGAGGAAGAGGGCGCCACTTTCGGGTCACATGGGTCCCATGTGCCGAAAAGGAGAGCAAGGGGACGGTAACACCTTCTTCCCATCTTCACCTAGGTAACCTTTGTGTAGTTTATGGGTGATGTATGATTTCTTCCTTCTAAAAGATGCATGGTAATGTGCGGAAGCTTAATCTGAAACTAATTACACGGACGAGTGCTTTAATTTGCTAGATGTACGTGCTTTAGTTGTAGGAGATGCATGCCTTTTATGCTCATGTCATTATTTTTCTGTTGTCAATTTAGAACTTTCAGAGTTTACATTTGACAATATCTTCTCCTGCCATTGGCTATGCCTATATGATTATAACTCATGTATGATTACAGAGTGCTAGCTACCTTTTAAACATGGAAGCTTAGGAAAAGCATGTAAACCAAGACAGAAGCTTACCTGCTTGATTCAACAGATTTGATTTGTTTCTATTCGTTAAGATCTTTCTCTGCTGCAGGAGAACTTAGAGATGTAACATCAACGTGGTGGGCCTACATCAGAAAGGAAAGTTCTTGTCAATGGAAATCTTCACCTAGGTAAAGGTAACCTCAATAGCCTCTCTTAAATTTTGCAACAAGCATCCGTTGTTACAGGATGGAGCTCTAGAGTAGTTAGTCTAGATTCAACTCTAGAGTAATTAGTCTAGATTCAACTGAGTTACAAGTGCACCTTTGTCCAGTTATTGCTACCTTTTTTTGGAAGATTTTATACTTGCTATCCAGTGTTAATTTATGGCCTGGCTAAGTTTTGTCGTCGCTCCTGCTTCGGTGCTGTCCGTGGGTCATTTGCGCTTTCAACGCTTCGTTTTTGTTGTCTCCCTACACCATTGCTTACACCTCACCGCGGTGTACTAGAGTAGGGTACCTAGTATCCCGAACTCGTGCACGGACAGTTGCAGCACTTCGCCAGTGGCTGGCTCGGTGACCATCAAGATCTCCCACGGCTCCTTTGGAGCCGCTCGAGAACAAAGTATCAAGGCCCCGGAAGAGGAGCTTGCCGGAAGACCACTCAAGGCACGAAGGAAACAAGGCCCCGCAAGAGGAGCTTGCCGAGGGCTTGGTGAGCGACAAGCTCCGAAAGCGACAAGAACCTTGCGCTGCAAGGTGCTCGCCATGCAAGTGACCTCTTCATCTCCACTCCAGCTCATCCGCCCACGCGTCGCCATGGGGCTTTCCTAAGCATGCGGTCGACGGGCTGTGCAGCCAGCGGGAGTAGCGATGAGCGGCGCCGACAAGCTACCACCGTGGCAAACGGAGGTGCACTTGACGGTCCTCGCGTTAATCGTTCAGCGATCGAGACGGGCATTTATGACTCTTGTCCTTCCCCGCCGAGTTAGGTATAGATCATCAGAACTGTATAAAGCGTGTACCAACCTCTCTTTACTATCTTACCCTTTGCTCTATTTGCCACATGTGGTGACCTCAGCGATAAAAGGAGGCCCAAGTGCAACGAGAAAGGGTTCGGTTCGGTTCGCTCCGCTTAGTTCATTCGACTCATACGGCCACCTCATTCAGCTAGGTTTTGTAGCTCCCATTGCTCCCTAGCAAGAACACAATATAATCCACAAAGCAGCAGAGGAGTGTTATCTCTCCGGAGAGCTCGGTTGGGTAAATCTGCTCATGTGCATCGCTCGATCCGCTTTGTGCAATCTCCGCCTCCGAACCACAAGGGACCCAGGTCCCATAGGTGTTCGCGGGACACGATCAGCTTCCCCGACATCTTGGCGCGCTGTAGGGCGCGAGGCTGTGTGAACTCGATCCGGCGCTCACACGAGCAGTTTCTTCATCAACATCTCGCAACATGCCACCGAAGAAGAAGGCTTCGACGGCAGCAGAGCCGTCTGCTACAAACCCACCACCACCAGAGCCGACGAGTGGTGGGGAAGACGCTGGCGAGGAACGGGCGCCGCCGAAGAGCCCACGGCGCCGCCAGATCCAAGGACAAGACGGCGCAAGCTTCGCGTCCCGAAGTCCGCACCGCTGGCCCTTCTCAAGAGGCGCTGAAAGATAGCGCCATGGTGCTCGCAGCACCATACGTCCGATAGATCAAGGCTGCCGGAGGATCCGGACCTCGAGACCCGCATGGACGCCAAGATGCCGGTACCAGCGCAAAGACGGTCTGGGCGGGACGCTACCTCCTAACTTGGTTAGAGTCCGAGCACGCCTCGCTTCTTCGCCTCAGACGCCGCTGCCACCCACCACACCAGCAGGCCTTTGGCAAGAGCTCAGCTACTTAGATTACCTCCAACGGCCGACAAGATCGACGTAATGGAGGGCCACCATCCGTAGCCTCATCGCTTTGCTAACGGCGACGCCCCGCTGAAACTAAGCGCCTCGCAGCCGCTGCAAGGAGACAAGGCACGAGCCGATGGCGACGAGACTTGCGCTGGAGCATCCACTGACACTCCCTTCCCGGGTTAAGATCGCCGACTCGCCGGATCCACTCGACAGCCGACTCCACAAAGATCGCCGGATCCGCGAGCTCGCCGCGACCAGCGCCAAGTTCTTCGAGAACGGCAAGAAGAAGACGCCAACCCGTGACGAGCGCCAAGGGAAGCGCGCGCTAATCCGACCAACGCTACGGCCCACTGTCGATATGCATGCGCCAGGGGAACCAGCGACTTGTCAGACGCGTAGGTTGCCCTGCTCACTCGTGAGCTGCGCAAGTCCAAAGGTCTGGACAAGAAAAACTTCAAGCCGACAAAGCGGAGAAGTATGATGGCAGACACACCCATCGGAGTTCCTCAAAGATCTACACCATCGCGTGCAGGCTGCGGGGACGAGACGACAAGATTCTTGCCAAATACTTCCTCGGGTGCTCAAGCCAAACGCCGTGTCTTGGCTCATGCACTTGCCGGACAGCTCTATTTCTTCAGTGGATTTGTGCCACTCAGCTTGTCTACGCCTTCACAGCGTGCCACAAACCTCATGGCCAAGAGAGTGACCTTCACTTGCTCGCCTGTAAGGAAGGAGAGTCCTCATGAAATTCATCCAGAGATTCAATGAGTGCACTACAACATCCTGCACGCCCACCCCGCCGTGGTGATCGCAGCATTTCATCGTAATGTGCGAAACCGCAGGATGAGGGAGGAGATGGCAATGTGCAAAGTGAAAGACGCCCGAAGCTCTACGCCGGGCCGACAAGTGTGCACGCTACTGAAGAAGGAAGAAGACTCCTGTGAGAGAACGGGAGCAGAGTCTCGACAGTTGAGGAGACCGCCTGCAAGGAAGAGCCGGGCAGAAGCAATGTAAAGAAGCAAAACCAAGAAGTACTAGTTGTCGAGCAGTCCGCAAGGATGGTGCCACCAACAAAGCTAAGGCTGGTGGCTCCGCAAGGAGGTTGTCACGACACCGACCGCCAAGCTGTGGCGTCACCGACAAGCAGTGACAGCTCCAACAAGCAAGATCAGCAAGATTCACCGCACTAAGGGCCACGACCTCCAGAGCTGCAAGAAAGTTGAGCAGCTTGTTGAACCGCAGTATGCGTAATACGAGCGCGTAGATAAGGAGAAGGCCCAGGAAGGTGCAGGTGCAGCTAGTAAGAAGAGACCCGGTCGGGGAGGACGCCAAGGCAAGGCCAAGCAGCTGCAAGGAGACAGACCTCCCGCCGCCGCCGACAAGGAAGAAGACGAAGATGAAGATGACGAAGACATGGAAGATGATGAAGCTGATGAGCAGGAGTTTCGTAGGCAACGGAGGTCCTTTATGCTGATGCGGAAGCTGCTCCTCGCGATACCTCGACCGCCAACTCAAGCAATGGATGCGTGAGGTTAATGCAGCAGTAACCATCCATAGAGTCGCAAGAAACCTCCGGTGGTCCAGACGCCCATCATCTTTGACATTGAGGATCACCCCGATCGCATCATCGCGGTCGGGTGCTTGCCGATGTTGGTATCACCAACCATCCGCAACCTCAAGGTCACAAATATGTTGGCTGACGGCGGGCCGGCTCGAACTTGATCTCCTCTCGCAGGCTCCGTAAACTTCAAATCCTCGACAGCGAGCTCAAGAGACCGCACGCCCAAGGAATCAACCCAGAAGGAGCAAGTCAAACGGAAGATCACATTGCCGGTAACATTTGGCGTGAGCTAAACTTCAGAACCGAGAGGGTCACGCTTGACGTTGCTGATTTCCCATTGCCCTACAATGGCATACTTGGTCATTCCAAAGACTCGCCAAGTTCATGGCCGCCTCATCATGCTTACAACTTACTCAAGATGCCCGCCCGATAAGCGCCATTTCTGTCCATGGCGATAAGAAGGATGCGCTTATCTCGCGCCGACAAGATTTACCGATGCAGCAGCAGCGACAGATAGCAAATCACTTACCATTGAAGCTCCCGGGAAGAAGACCACCAAGTCCGCAAGAGCTCGATGCCCACTCCGCAAGCGCACCTCTTCAGAGTGCTGCGCCATCGCCGAGGATGCACCATCGAGCTCCACCGCAAGTGCAAGAAGATGATGGCAGCTGTGCCAAGACCAAGAAGCTGCTCACGAAGGAGGACGCAGACCGGTGGTACTTTCACCATCAAGGCCACGCTTGACCCTAAATAGGAAAGCGAGCTCGCTTTTTCTCATGGGCGAATGTCGGCGTGTTTGCATGGCAACCATCCGACATCCCCGTGTTCCTGTGAAAGTAATTGAGCACCACCTAGCTGTCTGTCCTCACGCCGCCCGCAAGCAAAAAGTTAGGAAACAGCAAAGGAGCGCCAAGAATTCATAGCGAAGAAATCAAGAAGTTGGAAGCAGCAGGCCTTGTCGAGGAGTCCTCCATCCCACGTGGTTGGCCAATCCGGTAGTTGTACGCAAGGCAAATGGGAAATGGAGACTTTGTATTGACTTCATAGATGTTAATAAAGCTTGTCCCAAAGACCCATTTCCCTTGCCACGTATAGACCAGATTGTCGACTCCACAGCTGGATGTGATTTGCTTTGATTTCTTGATGCATATTCAGGGTATCATCAGATCTTCATGGCAGAAGAGGATGAAGAGAAAACCACATTCATTACACCATGTGGCACGTAATGTTTCATACGGATGCCTTTTGGTTTAAAGAATGCTGGTTCAACATTTGCAAGAGTAGTCTATGATGCCTTTGAGCCACAGATACATAGAAATGTAGAAGCCTACATGGATGACATTGTGGTCAAAAGCAAGGACAAAGCAACTCTAGTTCAAGATTTGGATGAGTCTTTTTCAAATCTGCGCAAGATCAACCTCAAGCTTAACCCCGAGAAGTGCGTGTTTGAGTCCTTCCGCAAGCTTCTCGGTTCTTTGTGTCTCAAATGGGAATCGGGCCAATCCCGACAAGATTAAGGCCATTGAGCAGATTGAAGCACCAAGCGCCCAAGGACGCCGTGAAGGCTTGCCGTTGCATGGCTGCTCTCAAAGAGGTTTATCTCTAAGTTCTGCTGAGCGCGCCGCCATTTTTCAAGATTTTGAAAAGGCAGGTCCAATGAAATGGACTCGGCGGAGGCTGCGCTGCAGACTTGAAGAGATACCTGTCCTCTACTCCAATACTTGTCGCACCTAGCCCACAAGAGAAGTTGTTGCTGATATAGCGGCAACCAATCAAGTGGTTAGTGCTGCGTTAGTAGCGGAGAGGGAGGCAGATGATGAGCCGGCAACCGAGGCAGACGATCCAAATGACAAGGTGGGGCTTCGCCACAAGCTCGTCCCGATAAGGACAGATCAGCAGGGTTGCGATAAGATACGGAGAAGGATGGTGCAGCGCCTACCATTTTGTCGGCCCCTTTACAGGGGGGCTAGGTCAAGGTATTCCGTGTGCGGTTGTTGTCGCCTCCTCATGGCCTCGAGAAAGCTGTGCCATTACTTCCAAGCACATGAGATAACAGTTGTCACTGCTCCGCTGAAGAGGATATTGCAAAATCCGTACAACAGCAGAATTGTCGAGTGGGCACTTGAACTGCAAGCTTTGGTCTCAAGTTTGAAAGCACTTCAACTATCCAAAGCAGAGCATTGGTAGAATTCATAGCTGAGTGGACGCCAACGCAAGATGAAGAAATTCCGCAGACAAGCATCCCCGACAAGGAGGCAAATAAAGAGTGGCTGATGTACTTTGATGGTGCTTTCACAGTAAGGCGCCGGTGCCAAGCGTTGCTTATCGCACCCACCAAGAGCACCTCAAGTACATAGTCCAGATGCACTTTCCCAAAGAACAAGCAACAAATAATACCGCAGAGTATGAAGGTTTGCTTGCCGGTCTCAGTGGATTGCGTAGACCTTGGGATCAAGAAGCTCATTGTCGGGGACTTGCAACTTGTCGTCCGCCAAGTAAATAAAGATTATCGTAGTCCGCTGATGGAAGCCTACGCCGATGAAGTGAGAAAGCTAGAAGAGCACTTTGAAGGCCTGCAAATGGAACACGCATCAAGAGCTCGTAATGATATAGCTGATGGCCTCTCCAAATGTGCCGTGACTTAAGTTACTCTGGAACCAGGAATTTTGTGCTCAAGCTGACTCAGCCAACCGTAACACCATCAATGTGACAGAGCAAGAAGAGAAAATTGATTCCGCGACTACTTTTCCGCAGAGCTCCCTCGAGCCGCCGCCAAGAAGGTCCCCAAAATCAACGCAATATCACCGAGGAGCAGTCCGTCCGGCAAACCCCGCCGCTTGTTTCGCTGAAGATACGCCCCGACAAGCTTTGCTCCGTAGCTTGCCGGGATCATCAAGTCCGCGGAACCACGTGTTCTTGCCGTGGAAGCTAATGTTCCCGCAGTGGTAGATGAGCTTTAGTCCTTGTTGTCGAGCCACGTGCTCCAAAGACGGGCGCAAAGCAAATCGCCCATTTCTTCGTGACAGAGAACTTCCCAAAGAGCAAGAAGAAGCGGAAAGTAGCCCGGCAATAAGTATGTACCAGTTTGTTGACAACATCCTCGCATGTAAGAAGACTCAACGGTGTGAAATTGAAGTGTATTTGCCGAAGATGGACATAAGCTATTGGTAGAGATACATGGAGGCATATGTGGTCACCATATTGGCGCAAGAAGAGCACTCGCCGCAAAGCTTTCCGCAAGGTTTCTTCCGCCGTAAGCCTCCAGATGCAATCGCACAAGTAACCAAGTGTGAAGCGCAAGCCCATTCCAAACAGATACACCAACCAGCTCAAGCTCTCCAGACGATCCCTTTATCCTGGCCCTTTCTCGTCTCTGGGGTTTCGACATCTCGCCCCTTCCCCGAAGTTGTCGGGGCTTTGAGTACTTGTACGCCGCGAATCGACAAGTTCACAAAGTGGCCGGAAGTGGAACCAGTGAGGAAGGTGACAGACAACAAGAGCAAGTTCTTCAGTCAATTGTTTGCCGCTTTGGGATTCCTAACAGATCATCACCGATAACGGTACACGCTTCACAAGCCGCACCTTCATGCAGACGCCCAAGATCTTGGCGCCAAGATTCTGCTTTGCTTCGCTTGCTCATCCGAGAAGCAACGGTCAAGCGTGAGAGAGCAAACGCTGAAGTGCTGCTGGGACTCAAGACCAGAACTTTCGACAGGCGCGAAATGCGGAAGAAACTGGATCGAGGAGCCGCCGGTGGTTCTTGGTCAATCAGACGACGCCAAATCGAGCCATCGGCTAGACACCTTTCGCCTAGTCTATGGAGCAGAGGCAGTTCTCCCCACGGAACTCAGATACGGGTCACCTCGAGTGCTCGCTATGATGAGTTTGAGCAAGAGCAGCGGCGATAAGATGACGCGCTGCCTCGAGGAGGATCGCCTTCAGCTGCCAGACGAGCTGCTCGTTATAAAGAAGCTTTGCGCCGCTACCATAGCCGCAGTTAATGCCGAAGCTTCGAGGAAGGCGACCTTGTTCTTCGCGCTGCTCAATCCGCCAAGAATTCCAACAAGTTGACGCCGGCGGGAAGGCCTTTATCGGGTGAAACGAATACTAGGCACGGCGTTGTCCGCCTTTGAGACCAAGATGGCGCTCCGTGAGCAATTCCTGAATATAGGGCATCTTCGCAAGTTTTACCTGATATATGCGTTGCTGTTTAACCTGCTCCGAACCACCCTTTTGTACAAGTCTTGCCGCTGTTGCATGTAATCCTTTGTACAAAGCCAGCGCAGACTTCGCATCAAGAAGTTTATGTGTTATGCATAACTTGTCTATACATGCTTTCATAATCTTATATGCATGCTTTCTAACATTTTGTGCAGCATCCACACCCGTAGCGATAACGAGCCATTAGGCTCCATAACTTTATTTTCTTCTTTCTTCTCAAACAAGAAGAAGGTTCATCCACCCACAAGTTAACCGGGGAAGGAGAAGATAATGGTGTGGGCCACCAAGCCGCCGCCGAGGAACCTGCCGCTTTGCCGGAAATGGACAACAGAGAAGCTAAGTTGCTAAGTTTAAACAATCAGTTTTAAATTTTTAAGTTATCTTCCTCGAACGATAGTACTTTGTATGGAAAACTGTGCTGGAGGAATCGATCACATTAGCTTATGCTCTTACTTTGTTTCGAGTCCACTCAACAACTTATGTGCTGCAACTAGTTGCGATAAGGTTGCTTGTCTGAGGCGGCATCGCCAAGAGGTTGCCAAGTTCCGCGACTCAGCGCCAAGCAAAGGTGTTTGCACCGACAAGTCCCCTAAAAGCGAGGGCATAAACATACAAGGGAAAAAATCAAGTAAAGGAAATAACATTGCATTCGATTGACTAAGATAGTGTATATTACATAATGACTTGTCGCGATCTAATAGATTTTTTCCCTAAACATGATCTACAGCGACAAGAGAAAGATAAGCTTACGCCTAGTCCACGCGGTCGCCATCGAGCCTCTTGACTCCGCCACCCTGTCCACAATGGTGCGCATAAGGGTCTTGAGCGGCCAACGCCAGCAGATGGAGGCAGGACTTGAGGACTTCGTGAAATCGACGCCTGGGTTGCGGAAGGCCACTTTCATCAAGACCTTCCGAGAGCCCCGGCGCAAACTTGGCGCGACCTCCGCCAGCCATTTTGGGATCTCCTCCTGAGCAGCCGGAGAGCCGCCAAGACGCCTTTGAAGAACAGGCTGAGCTTGACGCTGGGTTGAGGTTCTCGCCGGTGGAGTACCCAAGATCCACCATCCCCACCTCCATCACTCATTATGGATGCCGGGCGGGGGTGTCCACAAGACCTTCCGTCCAAAGGCATTATGTTGTCCCTGAGATTATTCTGGGCGGTCACAGATTTGACAAAGAGCCTCGCTGGCTTTGATCTTCCAAAGAGGCCCGCTTCCCGCCTCCTTGGCGCCTTCCAACGCCTCCGCTGTGGTGGCTGGCTTAGCTCCAGATCCGCTTTTGAGTCCTTGGCAGCGCCGATCTCCTTGATTTTCTCAAAGAAACGACCTTGCAACTCGCCGAGGGTATAGGCGCCCTTCAAGCCAAGCTTCAACCCGGCGACCTCCTCGGCGCTCGAGGGTGGACTCCAGCTGAGCCACCTCGCCTCCACTCCTTCTTGGCGGCCTCAGAGCCGCAGCAGCATCCTTTGCCTCCCGGCGGCCCGCCAATCGATTGCTTCACAAGACGGCGAGATCTTCCTCATAGCTGTCGAGGTTGATCTTCACGCGCCACCACCTTCTTGCGCTGGAGAGCTTCACGGCAAGTCTCGCTGCTCTCGACTCGCCATCTCCAAGATGAAGGCCGGGCGCCTCAGAAGTTGCCCCGCGCCTCGCTATATCCCGAGAGTTTTTGTTGGCGCGCCGAGCTCTTCCGCTTTCTCCAAGTCAGCCTCGCCTCGCGACAAGCGCCTCGACTCCAGCTTGGCTTTCTGCTGTAGAGCGACAACAACCTCCTTAACAGCTGTTCTCCTCAGCTCGCCATCGCAAGCACCTGGCACAGATCGACCAGCGGCAGTTCGGGCGGAGGCAAGGGCCTGTCAAGGTCTCCTTCGCCGGTGCCCTGGAGCTTGATGCCCATGGAAGCTTGATAAAGACACCTCGCCGCCTTCGTAGGCGCTGGCTGGGGCTCTTGGAGTCTGGTGCGGCATCGGTGGCGGAGGATCGGCGGTCGGTGCAGCGCTCTGGCGCCTTTGCGGCCTCAGGCTGCCTGGCGATCACGGGATCCTCCTCAGCCTTCTCAAGGCCAAGAGCCTTGGCGGCCTCTCGCCGGGCGGACCCATCGGCGCCGGCCTCCTCCTCCATATTGGCGGGGCCGACATTGTCGCCAGAAGCCCCCTCGCGGCAGCCTCAGCCTCCATCGGATCTCCATGTTGGATCTGATGGTCAAAAAAGAAAGAACAAGTCAAGCAAATGTTCGAAGAGAAGAATGAAGAAAAGAACCCAAGGGAAATTCTCAAACAAGAAGATTACCTGCAATGGGATCTGCTGTCGCAGCCTCCACAACCGGAGGGTCGCCGGCGCTGGTCCTTGTCGGGAAGCTCCCTTGTCGGAGATGCCTCCTTGCAGAGAGCGCCTCATGGCGGAGAGCTCTCCTTGGCGACGAGTTGAAGCAAGCAGAACTTCGGAGTGACCTCCGGTGCTTCCTCGATGAGGCTGCTCGCTTCCTACATAATTCAACAAACCAGATATCGTTGACGGAGAAGCACCCAATCACACCTAACCATGAGAAGTAAACCGAACACTTACGCCTGGGCTGGGGCCGGGGCTGCTGTCAAGGGGTTGCTTAATCCGTAAGGGAGTCCCAGACGCCCCCTGTCGCCATTGGGAATCATCTCGAGACGACAACCACCGGGTCTTGGCCTCTTCGACGCTGGCCTCGAGCTAGCGCCCCAAGAAGGAGAAGGTTCATAGTGAAGCCACCGATATAAATAAAGCAATAAACCGAGGATTACAAGTAGCAGCGCAAGATCTTACTTCTTCCTCTTCTTCCTCGAGCTGAGGGCGAGAGATGAAATTCGCCCGCACGACGGATTGGAGGAGAAGATTCCTGGACGCTGGCGGATGCAGGGGCCGGACTCCGTAAGACCCCGCCCCCGCTATCGGGGGCAGGAGGCGCCCCGCTGCAATGGTTCTGCTGCGGAGCGCGCTGGCGGGCGTAGGCGGCTGTTGGGCCGCTCGCCACCCCGCCACTTCTCCGGCTCTTGCGGAGGCGCTCTCTTTGGCGGGGCTGCTGGCTCCTCCCGCGCAAGCTGCTTGACGACGGAGGGGAAGCGCCACCGCCGCTTTCTTCCGGATTGACGCCGGGCTCGCCTGTTCTCCTAATCGCGGTGTCGGTGTGAGCTGCTTCGCCGGCGCGGATCGGCACTCCGCCAAGTTGTCGAAGAATCGCTGCACGACGCCGCCGGGCGGGTTTCGACAAGTTGGAACGATTCCATGGGAATCGCACAACGCATCATCGCGCTGGATGCTGTCAAGCGACGTAGTTGTTGCACATAGCACGACTTCTCGCAACATGCACCACTGGGTGATCCGTGACGCTTGAACAGCCCCGCAGCATGCCGCCCAGCCCAAGACAAGAAAATTCCAATTCAGACCCAAGCGAGCCTCATGATGTCTCGCCGATTTTGAATTCCCAAGCAGGCCTCCTCCTCTCCTGCAAGGGCGCAATGAGGCGGCGAAGGAAGTCCGCGCCAACAGCTCCTACGGTAAGCCCTGCTTGCCGGAGACGCAAAATCCTAGTCACGGCAATCTTCAACTTGTCGCCCTCCGCGCCAAGTTGCTCCACCATTGCACAAGACTATGGGAGTTTGGCAGGCGGTGAAAGGTCGTGGCTCTCCTCTAAGATCCAACACGAGTCAGCTTCCACTCCTCCCACTTGCAACGCAGCCTCCGTCAAGATATGCTTCTTTCTTGCCGATCCTAGAGACCCATGCAATCCCTCCCGCAAGCGGCTCTCTCTCTCTACGCTGCATGAAGTAATGGCGGAAGAGTGCTACATTTGGGTGTACCTCGACAAAGTTCTCGCAGAGGTGTGCGAAACGGCCAAGGTGAGGACGGCGCTGGGGGTGAAATCAAGGAGGCGGAGGCCATATGTGTTCGTAACATCGCAAAAGAATTAGAAAAGGCGGGCAGAGTCCGCAGTGGAAGAAAAGCGCTAAAAAGGGGTTCCCTGATGGAAACTTTCTCGAGGTGGCGGCAGAGATGACCTCAGGCGCTGGTGCGCCTGTCTCCGCTGACTGTAAAAGAAAGTACAGCTCCCGCAGCTCCTTCCGGCCAAGCAGGGATCAAGAGGGCTCGCCTTCCAGAGCGCCATGAGCCGCTGCGCCGCCGATTTCACGCTTTTTCCCTTGTCGGCCTCTGAGCCATGGGGAGAGGTGGTGGAGGAGGTCGACGGCGCTGGTGGCACCGGTGGCATAGAGGGGCGGAGCGCCGCCTTTGGGCTCGAGAAGAAAGGGGAAGCGACGGGTTTTCATGATGTGACAGAAGGGCAGGTCCTGCCCTCTTCCCCGCGCTATAAAGGGAGAGGGACGGCGCCCGATTTTTCCCATTAAAGAAAGCCCCACGATCTCCCCACGACGCCACGTCCGCACGTGATGTTCGTGGGAGGCGCAGGGTCCAGGCGAGTAATGGCGCATCTGCACTGCTGTGTCTGCAGACTGCTTTGGGCCCGGCCCAACAGAGCTCGGCGCTGTGTGGCCCAGTTCGGGGCTCTCTTGTCGGTACTAGAGTAGGGTACCCTAGTATCCCGAACTCGCACGACAGTTGCAGCACTCGCGCAGGGCTGGCCTGGTGACCATTAAGATTCCCACGGCTCCTTTGGAGCCGCTCAAGAACAAAGTATCAAGGCCCCGCAAGAGGAGCTTGCCGAAGACCACTCAAGGCACGGCGAAAATAAGGCCCCGCAAGAGGAGCTTGCCAGAGGGCTTGGTGAGCGACAAGCCCCGAGCGCGACAAGAATCTTGCCGCTGCAAGGTGTCCGCCATGCAAGTGACCTCTCTTCATCTCCGCTTCCAGCTCATCCGCCAACGTGTCGCCATGGGGCTTTCCCAAGCACGCTGTCGATCGGGCTGTGCAGCTAGCGGGAGTAGCGATGAGAGGCGCTCCGATAAGCTACCATCGTGGCAAACGCAGCGCACTTGACGGTCCCTCGTTACATCGTTTCAGCGACCGAGACGGGCATTTATGACTCTTGTCCCTTGCCGCCGAGTTAGGTATAGATCATCGTACACTGTATAAAGCGTGTACCAACCTCTGTTTTACTATCTTACCCTTGTCTACTTGCCACATGTGGTGACCCCTTGTGCCTATAAAAGGAGGCCCAAGTGCAACGAAAAGGGTTTGGTTCGGTTCGCCCGCTTAGTTCATTCGACTCATAATGGCCACTCTCATTCAAAGCTAGGTTTTGTAGCTCCCATTGCTCCCTAGCAAGAACACAATATAATCCACAAAGCAGCAGAGGAGTGTTATCTCCTGAGAGCTCAAGCTGGGTAAATCTGCTCATGTGCATCGCCGATCCGCTTTGTGCAATCTCCGCCTCCGAACCACAAGGGACCCAGGTCCCATAGGTGTTCAAGGGACACGATCAGCTTCCCGACACTCACCCACTACCACGGCCCCTGCAACAAGGTAACAGGTCTCTGCCGACCGATCTCCTTCGCCAGTTTATATGCAGATGGACGGTCGCACGACAAAAAGACAATGGTGTCCGGCTTTGCTGCAATGCGCATGGACGGAACCTCTTTTATTTCGCTTCAAGTTTCACTTTTTTAGAACATTTCCAGTTTCACTCGCTTCTTTTTTACTTGGTGGACTAAAGCAAAGTAGCAACATTTACGTAAATGTAACCGGTGTTTTCTGCTTTCTTGTTCCTCCATTGTCTTCTGCTCATGTGTTTCCTTCACCCGTATCTCCAAAAGAAATTTACTGCCCCTCCAATTCCACGGAAACTAATGGTGGATCTTATCTACCACCAGCAAAAATCAAACCCCAATACTAACTGGTGACCATAATTTCTATTTTCCTCTTCTATAAGCCCCATATCAATCTCATTTCTGAACCCTGATCATGGGCTTGACCAACAAAATATATGTTATATGCCTACAAAATGTACCATCGTAAACTTCTTCGCCATATAAATATAATGGTATACTTTTTCCGCATAATATATACTTTGTTGTTCAAATCGAGGCTTTCTACCTATCATCAGTCCCGCACTAAGGACTAGGCTAGCAAAGTTACATCATTTTGATGTTCTTATCTTGGCATGATGCAAGGCAAAACCAAAAGGGATAGGTTATTTATTAGCCATATTTACTTTGGTTATTAGTTGAGCACATCTCGAGCATCTTTCCGTTATTGCCTCGCCTTCCATTGTTAACATGCTGGAGGAGACTAACCGCAAACCGATGATAACACACTTCTTTCTCTCGGGTTTGTTTATCGCCACATATGGCATCATAATTAGATGCATTAGTATTTTATTGCTACCAAATGTCGCCGGTACTAATTCTGAATTATTCCAGTCCAGTTCGAGGTCGGCCGCAGCCATTTACATCGACGACATCCATAACAATCGCGATCCTTCGACATCTGGATCGATCGCGTCCGCTGTCGATCACGACGACGAGCTCTCATCGACATCATGCGCCAGAGCATCGACATCGCTTGTCTCCGTGTCATTCCCTTCTCTCGTTATTTGTCCCTGCTACTAAGTCACGACATGCTTGGTTTCTCTCAACAAGTATAGTTGATTACATGGGGTCATCAGATTGTCGATGAAAATAAACGTGTGTGTATGTGATTGCATTTTTGCATGATTGATATATGATGGTTGCTCACAATGTACACCGGTATGCATGTATTCTCCATGAACTTAGAATTGGCACTCTTTTTAGACCAGAACTTCATTCTTGTATTTAAGTTGGTATTAAATCTGAAGAGGTTTATTGTAGGCTGATGTCTTTTCCATCTCATATTTTTCATCCATGTAATACTTAACAAATGCACACGATATAGACGAGAATCTTTTCATGAGCTTCACCAGCCATTTTACGTATTATACAAAGATATTTTCGTATGCATTTTAATTACATTTACAGCTGTAAGTTTGTGATGATACAAACGAAAATTGCATACAGAGTTTCTTATTTATACTATTGTTCTATCCATGCTTAACATATAAAATTTCTGTTATGTTCATACTACTTATCACCAAGAGTTTAGTCATCTTACAAAAGTAGGTTGTACATACTCAAATCATCAACTAGACACTAGAAATATTGACTTCTCTATCCTCTTTCATCAGCCATTTTACTTGAGCATTCATAAATTTGGGTCCTCAAGACATGTAGTCAATAAAAGTACTTTGCTATCACCATTAATATCATTAATATACATAGAACACGCCTATCTTCCGTGATCACACAACAATTTATGTCCATGTAAATAACTTGCTTTCTTCTACCAGATTTTCAGTTTAACTATACTTGAAGAGAACGTGCTGGACTACATTGGTCCAAACAATGATATACACTCATGGTCGATTTGCAGACGCCATCTGTCACCAATGTCGTGATCATGCTAGGAACTGATAAGAGGGCCGCTATAACCACCAACTGGTCTGAGTTAGTCGTTGCGCCAACATTCACGAAGGAGACATCTGTGCATTTTGTTTCTGGATCACTTCAAAGTGCCACCTTGTTCACTAGTAGAAAAGGGGGCAATGGTCCAGGCCCCGCCAGCCCATTAGTCCCGGTTCATCTGTAACCGGACCAATGGGGCATTGACCCGATTCGTGAGCCCCGGAGGCCGGCCGGGCCACGTGGGCCATTGGTCCCGGTTCGTCTGGACCTTTGGTCCCGGTTGGTGGGACGAACCGGGACCAATGGGCCTCGCCCTAGCTCACCACCATTGGTCCTGTTGGTGGATGAACCGGGACCAAAGGTTGCCCTTTAGTCCCGGTTCAAGTCACCAACCGGGACCAATTAGTTGCCTATACATACCCTCGCCAAGCAGCGAGCACTCCAAGTGCTCGCTTTTCGGGTCAAGAGGGGAGAGCTTTGTGGTGCTCTAGCTCACCTCCTATGCACAAGAGGTGTTCGATGGAATGCCCGAGCCACACTACTTAAGCTTTCTCCTCCAAGCTCGACCTCCAAGCTCCATTTTCCTTAATATTTGTCTAGGTTTAGCGGTCCGTCACGCCCCGCCCCTGCCTTCACATTGCCGATCGCCTGCGCCGATCTCGCCGCCGCACCACCGCAGTGAGCCTCTTGTTCTTATCTTCTTTCTGAAAGGAAAAAATTTTACTTGTATGTTTATATAGATACTTGTATAATTTTCTTACTTTTATTATTGCATCTTATATAGTGCGATGGTTTTGGTATCCGCCTCGTCGCCCCTCGCCCTGCTCTATGATTCGGATGTGGTATATATTATCTTTTCATAACTATTGGTTCATTTATTGTTTATGACAATTATGCCACCAACGTGACATAGATTTTATTTATCTAGGAGGTTGTTGAACCGAAATTCCAACCCAATTCTATTGTCGAGAGGTTAAATTTAGTTGAAGAAGAAAACAATTTGTTGAAGGAAAAATTAGAAAATTTGAGGAGGAGAAGATGATATTGGAGTTGCATGTTATGGATGTCGCCGATGATCACAAGATCAAGATGGATGCAATGCGCTTGAAGATTAGAAAGATTAGAAAATATGCCATTCATACCGAGGCTTGGTATCATTATGCCGCTGGATCAGTTGTTACATTGGTTGCGATTATGATCGCATTTGTTTTCGCATTGAAATGTTTTACATAGTTTCAGTGTATGGTTTAATTAATTTAGATGCTCGCAGAGCTTTATGTTGTTAGATGAGATACTTTTGGTTTTAATGTGATGATGAACTTCTATTAATTTGGTCACTTAATTATCTATTCATGATGTTCTCAGAATGATTTTTGACACACTTAATTATATATAATGCACGCAGATGAACCGCAATGGATGTACGGTTCAAGACACACCTCCGAGTACATTAAGGGCGTGCATGATTTTCTCAAGTGGCTGAGGCAAACAAGCAGAATGGTTTTATTTGTTGTCCATGCCCTATATGTGGGAATACGAAGTCTTACTCTGACCGAAAAATCCTCCACACCCACCTGCTTTACAAGGGTTTCATGCCACACTATAATGTTTGGACGAGGCATGGAGAAATAGGGGCTATGAAGGAAGACGACAAAGAAGAAGAGTACGATGACAACTATGTGCCCCCTGAATACGGTGATGCTACTGAACATCAAGAGGAACCAGACGATGTGCACGATGATGCTGCAACGGGTGAAGCTGCTGAAGATCAAGAGGAACCAGACGATGTGCCCGATGATGATGATCTCCGCCGGTTCATTGTCGATGCAAGGTCGCAATGCGAAAGTCAAAAGGAGAAGCTGAAGTTCGATCGCATGTTAGAGGACCACAAAAAGGGTTGTACCCCAATTGCGAAGATGGCAACACAAAGCTCGCACCGCATTAGAATTGTTGCAAAGGAAGGCGAGAATGCCAGCTCGACAAAGGATTTGAGAAGCTATCAAAATATTGAAGAAGAAGCTTCCAAAGGATAACGAATTGCCCGACAAGACATACGCATCAAAGAAGGTCGATGCCTCTAGGATTGAGGTGTAGAAGATACATGCATGCCCTAATGATCGTGATCCTCTATCATGTGCGCATAAGGATCTGAACGCATGCCCGGTATGCGCAGGCATTACGGTATAAGATCGATTTAGATGACCTCGTGATGTTGACGGCGAGCCCCCAGTGAAGAGGGTTCCTCGAAGGTGATGTGGTATGCTCCTATAATACCACGGTTGAAACGTCTGCTCGTAAACGGAGAGCATGCCAAGTTGATGCGATGGCACAGTGAGGACCGTAAGAAAGACGGAAGTTGAGAGCACCCGCTAACGGGTCGCAGTGAGAAAAATCGAGAGAAAGTATTGGGATGAGTTTGCAAGTGAGCCAAGGAACGATGGTTTGCTTTAAGCGCCGATGGCATTAATCCTTTCGGGAGCAGAGCAGCAATCACAGCACTGGCCCGTGACTCTATGTATGTATAACCTTCCTCCTTGATGTGCATGAAGCGGAAGTTCATTATGATGCCGCTTCTCATCCAAGGCCCTAAGCAACCCGGCAACGACATTGATGTGTACCTAAGGCCATTAGTTGAAGAACTTATACAGCTGTGGAATGGAAACGTGTACGACGTGGATGAGCACAAACAGGAGGAATTTAACCTAAAGGCATTGCTGTTCGTGACCATCAACGATTGGCCCGCCTCAAGAACCTTTCGTGACAGACAAACAAGGGATACCACGATGCACGCACTGCTTACTTGACACCGATAGTATATACCGCAAGCTGCAGGAAGAATGTACTGGCCATCGCCGATTTCTTCCGACCAACCATCACCGCCGAAAGAAAGGCAAGCATTTCAAAGGCGCAGGCAGATCACCGAAGAAGCCCGCCATGCGCATCGGTGATCACGCATTTGCTATGGTCAATGATTTACACGTAATCTTTGGAAAGGGTCCCGTGGACTAGCTGTTCAATGACGCCGAGAATCACGCACCCATGTGGAAGAAGAAATCTATATTTTGGGACCTACCCTCACCGAAAGACTCTAGAGGTCCGCTTCGATCGACGTGATGCACGTGACGAAGAACCTTGCATGAACCTGCTAGGCTTCTTGGGCGTAAGGGAAGACAAAGATACACCGAGGCGCGGAGGACCTGCAACGCTTGCACGAAAAAGAGGGCATGCCTCAAGCAAGAGATGAAGGTCCCGCCACCACGCCTCACGTAAAGAAGAGAAAGAAATCTTCTTTGAATGCCTGCTCAAGATGAAGGTCCCGACCGGCTTCGTCGAATATAAAGGAATAATAAATATGCCGAGAAAAGTTCCGAACCTAAAGTCTCATGATGCCACGTGATTATGACGCAACTTCTTCCGGTTGCATTGAGGGGCTTCTACCGAAAACGTCCGATTAGCCATTGTGAAGCTATGTGCATTCCTCAATGCAATCTCTCAAAGGTGATCGATCCAGAAATCATACCAAGGCTAAGGAGTGATGTGGTGCAATGTCTTGTCAGGCTTCGAGCTGGTGTTCCCACCATCCTTCTTCAATATCATGACGCACGCCCTAGTTCATCTAGTTGACGAGATTGTCATTTTGGGCCCCGTATTTCTACACAATATGTACCCCTTTGAGAGGTTCATGGAGTCCTAAAGAAATATGTCAGAATCGCTTAGGCCGAAGGAAGCATCTCCATGGGCCATCAAACAGAGGATGTCATCGGGTTTTGTGTTGACTTCATTCCTGGCCTTAAGAAGATAGGTCTCCTAAATCATGGTATGAGGGGAGACTGACCGAAAAGGCACGCTTGAAGGGACTCAATAATATGCAGGACGGATATTCTTGGTCTCAAGCACACTACACAGCTTCTACGTAACTCTACCTTGGTGACCCGTATGTCGATGAACACAAGAATACCAAGGCCCAAACACCCGAGCAAAGGCGACGATCGGATTACATGTGAACACATCAGACTTTCAGCAGTTGGTTGGAAGCACGACGAGGTGACAACACTGTTTGTGATGAGCTGTACTTGTTGTCCAGGGGACCATCTTTGACTGTATTGATTTGGAAAGGATACGAGATAAATGGGAATACATTTTACACGATCGACCAAGATCAAAAGAGCACCAACCAAAACAGCGGTGTCCGCTTGATGCAACAACCGAGAGGGAAAGGACACATATTATGGTTACATAGTGGACATATGGGAACTTGACTACGGACATGATTTTAAGGTCCCTTTGTTTAAGTGCAAATGGGTCAATCTGTCAGAGGCGGTATGGGTAGACCCACAGACGGAATGACAACAAGGGATCTGAAAATCTTGGGTACACCGACGAACCGCTCGTTCTAGCCAATGATGTGGCACAGGTTATCTATGTGAAGGACATGTCTACTGACCGAGAAAGAGAAAAGATATAAGTTTAATACATCATACGATGAGCCAAAGCGCCACATAGTTCTTTCAGAAAAGGGACATCGGGGAGTGGAGGACAAGATGTATATGTCTCAAGATTATGAAAAGTTTCATGAAATTCCTCCTTCAAAGTCAAGGCTGACCCCAAAGATCCCGATAAACGATGAAGATTATCCATGGTTATGGCGCAATAAGCAAATGACACAAGCGAAGAAAAAGTGAAGACTTTCTCCAGAACTATTATGATGATACCATGCCAACTTTGTAACCGATTTAGTATTATACCATGCCAACTTTCAACTTTTTCAGAGTTCATTTGAAATGCTTTAATGTCTTATGGTTCGCCATCGTAATAATTAAAAATAGCAACAATAAGTTTTTTTTTGTAAGTAGAAACAAAATAAAATAAATAAAGCAAGAAAGAAAACAAAAAAAAAAAAGTGTTTTCAAATTTGAAAACTAATGGCACTAACAGAAAGTTTATAATTTTCCTAAAACTAAAAGCAAAAAGAATTGAAAAATAAAGTAAAAAAACAAAAGAAAATAAATAATGCAGAAATCAAAACAAAAAACAACAATAAGTATTTTGTTGTAAGTAGAAACAAAATAAAATAAATAAAGCAAGAAAGAAAACAAAAAACAAAAAAGTGTTTTCAAATTTGAAAAGTAATGGCACTAA
Source organism: Aegilops longissima (assembly GCA_021605205.1). NCBI lineage: Eukaryota > Viridiplantae > Streptophyta > Magnoliopsida > Poales > Poaceae > Aegilops > Aegilops longissima. The sequence goes on along the minus strand of JAHIAM010001309.1, from coordinate 29,088 downwards.
CAAAAGTTTATAATTTTCCTAAAACTAAAAGCAAAAAGTAAAGAAAACAAAAAATGCCTCCCATCGGGCCCCCACGGCCTGAATACGACATGAAACCCTACTATGGGCTGTGATTCAGCCCGCATAAGCCCAGAAGGCCCATCATGCACAGCAATAGCAAGTAGGCCTGAAGCCTGCGGTGGAGAGGAGCTCGAGAGGGTGCGCAGGGGCTTATAAACCACTCGCGCGCCTCTCAACTAGCGAGGTGGGACTAAACTTTGGCCCCGACACGCAGCAAAGACAGGGTTTTTGGTCCCGTTGGTGGCACCAACCGACTAAGGGTGGGGCATTGGTACCGTTCGTGGCACCAACCGTACCAAAGGCCGCCGCTTCCCGCCTTTTGGGCTGCCAAAAGAGGTTTTGGTCCCGTTGGTGGCACCAACCGGGACTAGCAGGTATTAGTCCCGTTGGTTTCACTAACCGGGACCAATGGCTTTGCTATATAAGCAAACACTTTGCAAAAATTCAGAATCTCATCGCCAGCTTGCCCCGACGACGCCAACCTCCTTGACACCGCCAGTTGCTCCACCTGTTGTTGCCGACGCCGCCAAGGTTGCCGCCTCAACTCAAGGCTGCCCTCGCCGCTGCCTCCCGAGCCCGCGCCTGGCATTCAGCCTCAAGGCCACCCCATCATCACGCCACTGGGCGCCTCGCTGCCCCCACTTGCCGCCATCGACATCTAGCCGCCCTCACAGGAGCCGCCACGCCGCACCGCCTCTGCTTTTTTTTCATTTTATTAGTTTCATTTTTTGTTCATATATATATATATAATGTATATGTGTATGTATGTGGCTATGTGTATGTAGATGTTCAAATGTATAAAAAATTGTTCGAGCATGTTTTTCTTCATATATGTATTTTTTGTTCATATGTGTATTAATGTTTGCATATATGCAAAAGATAGATTTTAGAAAAGTTAGGTTTTTTTTCTGTTCATAGATTTTTTTGGTGATATTAATTATTGTAGAATATGCAAATGTTTGTATATTCATATGAACAATGCATTAGGCAAAACCTTTGTTTTTTCGAAATTTTCTATTTGAACATTTTTTAAACAAGCAATACTAAAAAATGAGAGGAAAAAGGAAATAAGAAGAGGAAGAAAGGAGAAGAAGAGGAGAGGAAGAAGAGGAGAAATAAATAAGAAGAGAAATAAGAAGAAGAAGAGGAGAAGAAGAAATAGAGAGAAGAAAAAATAGAAAATTTCTATTTTTCTTCTTCTCCTCTATTCCTTTCTTCTTCTCCTCTTTTTTTCTTCTTTTTTTCTTCTTCCTTCTTCCTCTTTTCTTCCTTTTCCTTATTTTCCTTTCTCGAGGGAGAAGAAGAAAAGAAGAGTAGAAGAAGAAGAAAGGAATAGAGGAGAAAGAAGAAACTTCAACACGAGGGGGGTACCATACCCTCCCCGATAACATTATTTTCCCATGTATATGTATGTCGCAATGTTGTCGATATAACCCCGGAGATAACTCGACATGAGGGCGGTCGATATATATACCTCCTCGACCGTGATAACTTATACAACAGCAGCACCCCTCGCCCTCTCGCCGACCAAAACTCTCGAGGACACCCAAACCCTAGAGAGAAAACGATGTTGGTCTCCTACCCTCCCGCCGCGCCTTACCCGACTAATTAACTCTCTCGAGGCCACCCAAATTAACCCTTGAAGCGCCAGGTCGAGGCTAATTCCCAAACCCTAGAGAAGCAGCCGAGGCCACTAACATGATTCCTTATTGTGATTAGCTAGCTAGTTCTACGCTTTCCACTAATATATATATATCCATCCTATATCTATGTTTGAATAATAATTGACATGTTGTAAATATTTGCGTAAACTATGGAGCACTCCCGAGATGAAGAAATGTGGCTTATGTTAAAGCACATAATCGCACAAGGAAGTGATGAAGTTGCGCCATTTCTCAACGACACCGATGGTCCCAAGGACTGGGTGAAGAAGAGGGCTATGTTCATGATGGCTTCACCCATTAATGCCGGTACAACAAGAAGAGGACTATGTTCATGATGGCTCCGTGACACAATGGAGGTACAAGAAGGAGACCGTGCTGATCGCTCCGTGACCGAACCGAGTCCCGCCAGGTATATATATATATTAGTTAAGCCCGTGATGACTAGTTAATTGATGCATCCATTGTTTTGGTATATGTACATATTAATTACTCTCGCCTTTCTTCCTTATAATTTCTAGTTCCGGATCGAGCACAACTTCGTAAGGAGACGAGGCCCAAGAAAAGTTGAGCTCGGATGAAAAGTTTGAGATCATAGAAATCGCGCCGACGGCGAACCGATTGAACCCATATGGACAAGGAAGGCATTTTCTGCTCAGGCAGGGTTCTTGTTAGGGACAAGATCCCGATCAGCATCCATCAATGGTATAAGCTTCAAGGAGGAAGACCCTGAGGTGTCTTATGTCAATGATATGTAGAAAGAAGATCTTTGACTCAGCAAGGCAAATTTCACCCTACCGCCAGAGGAGGATCCGAGAAGCCAGCTTAAAGAGCAATTAATCAAGTCTTGTGCTCTTAAGAAGATGGCAACCCTAATGAGGAGGTGGAGGAAAGAGCTGAACCAGTTTGTCGAGAAAGAAAAGACACCAGAATTCATCGGCAAATATGAGAAGATCAAAGATCATCGCCCGCATTTGTGGCCCACAAGACATCGGAAAAGAGTAAGAAGATGTCGCGACAAACAAGCAAAATGCTGCAAAGAAGAAGCTTCACCATCGCACGGGTCGTGGCTACCTCAAAGCCCGCCTAAGTGGTCCAAGGCTGAGCATGATCTGCTTGAAAAGGGATCGACCGAGACAATGTAATCGCTGCACTGCTGCCGGACTTGGTTCTTCGGGCTGGCGGAACCTTGACCCCCGTAATGGAAGTGCCGGGGACGGACGAGCAACCGCAAATACCACCAAGAACCTTCGACACTATATCGATGCAACAGAGCGAGGGATGTTCTTCCAAACAGGAGAAGGACGAGCTCACAATGGCCCTTGGGAATCCTGCACCCCGGACGGACACGACGCACGCAAGGCTCCTTTCATGGAAGGTTGGTTTTCCGGAAGCAGGGGGTTACAAAACCCACGAGAGGAGGAAGAAACTTGAGCAGGACCAACTGCAGGTGCTGCACGAAAGGGTAATGGTGCTAGAGGAACGAGAAGAGGAACGAGAAGCAGCAGATCGCAGCGAACGACCTGCCGAAGCTTCCCCGGTTACCCCGCCATCTCAGCGGAGAAGCAGCGTGGTTTCCACCGAGCTGCTTCACCGGAGCATGTCTTGACGGCTCTCGCCAGCTATCCCGTGGATGGTATCACGGAGTCTCAAAATTGCCACATTATGGCGCTGGCGAATGAATTTGAACGGTCAAGGCGGTTGTTGGCCAAGTTTATCCTAGTGGACCCGCACAACTTATCACCGCCACCGATTCCGTATGATATGCTAAGGTGATGGTGGAAGAAATAACGGAGGAATTTGAGGACCTCCTGCTTGACCACACTACCGTGAAGGGGAGACTAGGCTGGTTCTCGCTCAAGACTCCATGCCTATGGCGGAAGGAGCTCATCAACCTTCCGAATCGACGCCTCCGCCTCCTCCTCCTCCGGCCGCGAAGTCAGGCACTCCGCCTCCACCGCCTCCTCCGGCGAAAGTGACGATCAGGGCATGCGTGCGGCACTCCTCCTTCTCCGCGCGCAGTGGCACTCCGCCTCTCGGCCAAGCGCCGGCCGCGCCGAGCAGCCAGCCTCCTCCTTCTCCGCCTCGCCGCCAAGGGCGAAGAGACCCGCTGCCCGGCTGCTCCGCGTCAGAAGTCCTTCTCCTCCGCCGTAAGCAAGCAAAGAAGACATCCGCCTCGCTTTCTCGCCGCGTTTAGCATTACAGCCAAAGGCGGAGGAATACAGATTCGGTCCTTCTCAAGACTCCAGAAGTTACCGTGACGAGAGGACCGAGGAGGAAAACGCGAAGATCACGCAGACCGGGTGGATGACTGGTTTGCAGGTTGAAAGCAAAGAGACATCAACCTCCGGAGGAGAAGGTAGATCCGTGAAAGCGGCGCACTCGCTGCCCCGAGGAAACCGCAAAGTCTCCGCCGAGAACCAACTATGAGCGACATCGAATGCATATATCTCCAAGCGGAGCGGTCGGGAAGTACCGCCGACATCAAAGAGCAAAAGAACGAGCAGTTGCGAAAAAAGTTGACCAGCTCGGCAAAAAAGCAAACCAATCGTGCCCCCCGCTCAATGTGTCTAGCGGCAACATCGTCGCTAAGTTCCGGGGATGGTGGCCGGTTATGGCAATCTACAAGATTACCTTCCTGACGATGCACTTCCTAAATACATGAAGGTGAAAGAACACAGATACGAGTACGGGAAGCCTCTCTTGAAAGATGAAAAATCTCTAACAACGATGGTGCGAAGATTCCATACTTGGTACATGAAAACCTGCAGAGAGTCTAGGGGGACGAATAGTTTGTATCTGCACATTAAAGAGGAGCACGACCTCGTTGGAACTGATTTGTTGTGTGTTCCATTTGAGGAGTTCTTCGCGTTCTTCAATAAAAAGGCCCTCGATAAATTAACGGTCTTTTGCTACTTCCTGTAAGTACTATTTATGTCATTAAGTCTCTATATATAGCTTGGCTCTTTCATTGCATGTATTTATAATTAATTATCCTCAACATATTATGCAGATTGAAGATCGCCGAGTGCAAAAATGAAATCTATGATATTGGGTTCATTAACACAAATATCATAGATGTATTTCTGGTTGAAAAGCACGCCAAAGAGGCCGAGGACAACTTGCTACAATCGTTGATCAAAAATCAAAACAAAGATACCATACTCTTTCCTTACAATGGCAAGTGAGTGTTATCGATCATTTGCATATTCGGTTTCCTTATTACTCGAGCGAGGTTATAGTAATGTAATTGATGAGTTATGCATGCATGCGCAGGTTCCACTATATTCTTCTCGAGATTAAGCTTGAGCGTGACTAGTAACCGCCTTAGACTCGAGACGGAAAGATCCCAGCACCTATGCGGACATGACTGAAATGCTCAGCAAGTAAGTTCAATTAATCGATCATTATCGCACCATAGCGCAACTTTTTGTTCATTTCTGATATCTCAAGTAATAATAATTATTTTCTTTGTCTTGCAGGGTTTGAAACAGTTCACCGCAAAAGCTCCGGATTGCCAAGGAGCTGCTATATACATACCCGAAAGTAAGTACTACTGGCTAGCTAGTTGTGCGATCTCCGCTGATTCTATAGCTATACTTTCATCAATGCCATTTATAATGCTTCATTATCAGTTTGATTGACCTCTATTTCTATAAAGTGCTTGTGGCAGGAACAAGGAATGATTTCGTGGATACTACGTGTGCGTAGTTCATCTACAACGTGACTTTGAAAAATAAGTGGGCTACTCTCAAAGGCAATATGAAGTGCGAAGCAATTAATAGTATTCACAATTTCATTTCATTACACCATCATTTCTGTTGAGTTTCATTCATATATATGTATTAATTAAGCCCTTCTTCAAATTAGACGGGCAGATGCGGAATGAGCTCCTAGAACCAGATCGCATTAAAGCAATTCAAGAGGAATTGGCGGGATTCTTTCTTGACCACGCCATCAATAAAGCCGGAGAATACCATGTGGAAGTTGATTTCAAATGCTAGGGGACTATAATTGAGAGATCTTATATATTGTACATGTATGTAGCCCGTGAGCGCCTGGACGACATGATACTTAAAACTTGTTGTTCAACCAATCTCTCGAGAAGGAGAGGTCGATCGATCATTTCTCCTCGTATGCATGATTTAACTTCTGACTCGATGGTTCCTTCATTTTCTTACTAGCTAGCGGTCGAGGGCTATATGTATATAGTACGAAGCGCCGATCAAGCACGGACATAAGAGAGAACACTTTCTCTATTAATTAGCTAGCTAACACAACATATGAAACACCTAAATTAACCCCAAAACCCCCAACCCCCCCTTTCAAAAAAAAAACAAAACCCCAGCCATCGAATGCTGACGCGGATGTTTTTGGTCCTCGTGGTGCCACCAATCGACCAAAGGCCTCTGCTGCCTTGGCTTCGCGACCGCCACGTGAGGACCATCTGTCCCGGTTCGTGTTAGAACCGACTAAAGGGGAGGTATTAGTAACGACCTCATTAGTCTCGGTTCATGAACCGACTAAAGGCCCTTACGAACCGGACTAATAGGTGTTTTTCTACTAGTGGTTGTCACCGCAATCGCTTCTAGATGCACCAAAGATCAAGACGCTGCAACCCCTGTGTCAATATAATCTAATATAATGTAGCACTAAGTATTCCTAATTACGCTTATATCCTGTGATAACCCATGGTTTGTTTTGGGGCCCTCTTATCACATGCTTTTCAAGATGCTAAACCTATGTTGTTGCTTATGTTATGCACTATTATCAGTCGATGTTTCATGTTCAGATTCCTAATGGGCTTTCTCCAGAAGTATACATTTCTATTCAGCTGCTAAGTTTCTTAATTAAAGCAATCCTCCCAAATTAGAATAGAAAAGAGAGTTAAAGGCTAGTATAACCAGGCACCGCCTAACTTTTTTTCAAGAGGCGCGCCATGGGCGCTTAACACCTAGTCCTAACATGTGTTATGGCCTCCAACATGTTCAGATCATGAAGAGAAAAGACTTTTTTATGAAGAGAAGAGAAAAGACTGCCTGAGCATGGCCCTAACAGAGAGGGAAGGAAGGGCCTTTTTGAGACATATGTGCACCTTTCAAGCCTCGCTCACCTATGTGCACCAACAACTTATGCTAAGCAAGATAACTACTAGGTGATAGCAAGATATATGTCAAGAAACAATATGGCTATCACAAAGTAAAGTGCATAAGTAAAGGGCTCGTAAGAGATAACCGAGACACGCTGGAGACGATTTATGTATCCCAAGTTCACACCTCATGGATGCTAATCTCCGCTTAGAGAGGTGGAGGCACAATGCTCCCTAAGCAGCCACTAGGTCCGCCGCCAGAATCTCCTCACGCCGTGACAATGCAAGATGCCGTGATTCCACTAAGGGACCCTTGAGGTCGGTCACCAACCTGCATAAATGGCAACCCTTGGGGGCGGTCACCAACCTGCAGACACTTTGGCAACCCTTGGGGGCGGTCACCGAACCTTCAAATTGTGCGGGTGATCTCCACAACCTAATTGAGACCCCGACGCTGTCTGTAGCTTTACACCACAATGATTGAGCTCCAACACCACTAACTGCCGGTGCCCAAGCACCCAAGAGGAATAAGCTCAAGGGTACCAAGCACCCAAGAGTAATAAGCTTCTCAACTTGTAACTTCCACGTATCACGTGGAGAACTCAAACCGATGTACCAAATGCAATGGCAAGGGCACACGGAGTGCCCAAGTCCTTTCTCTCAAACCCACCGGCAACTAATGCTAGGGAGGTAAATGAGAGGAAGAACACGAAGGAGAACACCAAGAACTCCAAGATCAAGATCCAAAGGGTTCCCTCACATAGAGGAGAAAGTGATTGGTGGAAATGTGGATCTAGATCTCTCTCTTTCCTTCAAAACTAGCAAGAATCCATGGAGGGATTGAGAGTTAGCAAGCTCAAGAAGGTCAACAATGGGGGAAGAACACGAGCTCAAAGTATAAGGTCTCAATGGGGAAGAAGACCCCTATTATAGGTGGGGAGAAAATCCAACCGTTATCCCTCACTCAGCTTCAGACGACGCGGGTACTATCAAGACGGAGCTGCGGTACTACCGCTGTCGGCTGCGTGTACTACCACGCTGCAGGTTGCGGTACTACCACATGTGCAAAGATCGCCAGATGAAGGCTCGTTGTACAGTGGCAACGAGCGTAGAACCGCCAAAGCGGTACTATCGCTACCTCACGGTACTTCCGTAAGGCAGGTAACACTAGGCGCAGAGAAAGCACGGAAGTAAAAATTACCTGCATTTACTCACGAGGAGGACTCACAAAATCCGCACGGTACTACCGACACGAAGAGCGGTATTATCACAGAGGGCGCTGGATGTAAAAATTACATCCGCCTCTACTTCCGCCATGCTGCTAAGCCCGCAAGAGCCCACATTACTATCGCTACTATGGCGAAGATTATCACAGAGGGCGCTGGATGTAAAAATTACATCCGCCTTACTACTGGCCGAAAGCAACAAGGCCGGTTTGAGGCCACGGTACTACCGCCCCCACAGAGCGTACATTACAGGAGCACATGCAAGACTATCATAGGGGACTGCGGTATTATCAAGAGGGCTCAAGGGTACTACCGCTCCGAGAGCAGTACTACCGCATGCCCCATATCAGCAACACTAGGAGTCCTTCATTTTGCAGAGGGAAACAGTAAAACCAGAACTGCCATAACTTCTGCAAATGAGCTCCGAATTGAGAAAACTCAAGCTTGTTGAATACAAGACAACGAGTAGCATCAAAACAGAGACTAGTTATAGTAAGAAGAGGCAGGGTACGTTGAGGGATCATAGATGTATTTTTTCAGAATTTTCTATCATGCATAGACGGATTTTAGACCACGGGAGCACCCTCCCTATCGCTAAAAATTTGCTAAGGATATTAAGAAGGAAGGAAAAGAAGGATAGGAAAGAAGAAAATAAGAAGAGGAAAGAAAGAACAAGAGGATAGGAAGAAAAGGAGAATAAATAAGAAGAAGAAGAAGAAGAAGGAATAGTGAGAAGAAGAGAAAATAGAATATTCTATTTTTCTTCTTCTCCACTATTCCTTTCTTCTTCTCTTTTTTCTTCTTTTTTTTCTTCGATCTTCTCCTCTAGCTATTCCTTTCTTCTTCTCCTCTTTATTTCTTCTTTGTTTTCTTATGTTTTATCGGGTCTATCATCGCCTATATACCCTCCCGATAACTTCAACATTTAGGGGGTGGATACCTCCCCGATAATATTATTTTCCCATGTATGTATGTCGGGTCGATATAAACTCCCGATAACTTCAATACGGGGGTGGGTCGATATACCTCTCCGTGATAATCTCAAGACGTAAATATATACCCTCTCCCCGATAATATATATTATTTTCCCATGCATGTACGTATGTCGGGTCGATATAAACTCCCGATAACTTCAACACGTAAATCGATATACCCTCCCCAATAATCTTCAACACGTGAGGGGGGGTCGATATACCACCCTCCCCGATAACTTCAACACGTAAATATATACCCCCTCCCGATAACATTAGTTTCCCCGTATGTATCTCGTCGCTGTCGATATTACCCTCCATGAAGCGCTCGAGGCCACCCCTAACCCTTGAAGCGCTGTCGAGGCCACCAAACCATAGAGAAGCAGCGCCGAGGCCACTAATGTATGCACCGGTTTTCCGGGTAATAATTTCAGAATGGCTGCCGTGCTCACCAGCCCCTGTGATTATCGTTAATCGATGAGGCACCAACTTGATACAGAAATTCCAAGCAATATACAAAATATGTGGTACAAGACCATTCTGATCTCGTGAGTACAACACATGGTTTCAAGTGGTTGATGGCGAAGCGGTTTGTGGAAACATCGTCTGTCTACGGGACTCCATTTCCGTGAGGAACAGCCGACCAGGATAACTCCTATCTTCTGGGCTGCTATCGCTGCTTAGTCTCCGGGCTGTCGCCGCAACGCTCCACTCCACGCGAGAAAATCTGGACAAGACAATAGCCAGGGACAAGCCAGTGAGTACTTTTGAATGTACTCGCAAACATTATGAACACGGGTATAATATATAACAACCGATAATCATGCCATGAAGATATTCTATGATCACAACGTCAGTCATAAAAATGAAATCCTTGATGCATGCATGTAGGTTATTAATAAGTGACAACCAATATGTAATGACGGAGCAGAAAGCAATGCTACAAATAAGGCCCGAAGCGACACCACATAAAGGGCTTATAAATACAGTAAAAGTAATGTTAATAACAATGGAAGGCCCGAGCGACACCACATAAAGGGCTTATAAATACAGAAAAGCAATGCCATAAATCAGGCCCCCGAGCGACACCACATAAAGGGCTTATAAATAAGGTAAAAGTAATGCTACAATGGGTGTCCGAAAGGCCACCACATAAAGGGCTTATAAATACAAAGAAGTTAATGCCATAGTCGTGTTCTCGAGCGACACCACATAAAGGGCTTATAAATACAAGAAAAGTAATGCTATTAAATAAGGCCCCGAGCGACACCACATAAAGGGCTTATAAATAAGGTAAAAGTAATGCTACGCTTACGTCCGAGCGACACCACATAAAGGGCTTATAAATAAAAATACATACATAGTGAATATCCAAGAGGTAGAACCGTCCCAGGGATACCCAATAAATCAAGTAACGGCAATAGTTAGTCCATGATAAAAATAATCATAATCATCATAATCAACACAAGTCATAAATCATGATCCATGTTCTGGTTTAGTAGTTTCTCCTCCGAAGACCGACACTAAGAATGACACGCATCGTAGTCCCAACCAGGACACGACTATCCGAATAGGTTTAATCTCGCAGAGGGTGTACTTTACCCACGAGTAACGGATTTCTTTAGTCCATCGGGACTAATTCCGCCTACGGCCTTTTAATTGAAAACACACCTGACTTGCACACACTAGCTCAACTTACCGGTGTCTGGAATCACCCATGACACTTGTTAAGCAAAACTCTAAGTGGGGAGGCTGCAACCTCGCATAGCATGGGATCAAATTTATATCAAGGCCTAAGGGTGGCCTCCTCTCGGTCTCAACCGAAACACCTATGCCCCGGACAGGTGGCATGCCTATCGGCTTCAACCGATATCTTCCACCATGGCCTCTCTGACGTGTGTGCTTGAAGGGGTTGATAATCGACTGAACTGCACTTCCACGTATGGCAGTGGACAAGTGGTAGTACGACACAAGTATGGTGGTTAATGAACAAGACTCGATCTATGGTCGCCAGGAGGTTTAAGCATTTCGCATGATTAGCATAACAAAATATTTCAAACAAAAGGATCACCACTCATTATACCTTACTAAGACATACCGACATAACCGTCTCCAACGGACACCGCATGCATAAGCTCACGCCTACTCAAGGAAGAGACCTTCCCGGATTCCTTTCCGGCATGCATGTAAGGCACATGAGGGTGATTACCATCACAACTATATTCATAGCAAGGAAAAATCACAAATATGCATTCATGCAAATGATCATATCACATAAACGTGTCGGCTAACACACTAAAAGTATTATGCCAGGGTTCAGAATGCTTGCCTTCAAGGTGTGGAGAGGTGGGTGCTCTCCAAATTTTTGAAAGTTTTCCTCTCTCCAAAATCCTATTTTGAAAATATTGAATTAATACACAATTTCAAAACAGACAAAAAAGTTGTTTTGAAATTTTTTCAAATAAATCTTAAAATAAACTGGACAGAATTTGAGAGATGTAGGAGAAAGAATCAATTCATTTGGAGATATATTTAAAAAGTTATAGCCATCAAAGATTTGATCAACAATCTTCTTTTTAAAATAAAATGTAAAAAGAAAAATTTTCGGCAGAATACGCCTTCAAAAGGGGAGACGACTTCAGAATTTTTCGCCCACTTAAACACGTGGAGGCGGGCTGGGTCTCCAAAGTGGGTCCAGGGGGCCCATCTGGTCAGGTTTGACCAGTCCATCCTCCTCCTCTTCCTCCCTCAATGGCAGCGAGGCAACGCCGATCAACGCTGGCAAAAAGCGGCCTCCCTGCTCCAGAGGGTCGGGATGGATCCGCAAGACTGGGCGGTCCTCCCGTAGTCGCGGGTCGGCGGGATGGAGTGAGTTGTCGGCGGCGAAGCCATGGGCGGAGGAGGCATTCGGGAGCAAAGTGGGTTTAATTGACGGTGGCTCCCCGGCAAAAATCGAGCAGGGGGACGGGCTCACGGAGGAAGAGAGAGCCTCTGGTGTAGAGAGTGGAGAGGGGGAGGCCTTGGTGGTGCCGGAGTGACTGGGGCAGTGGCGGCGGCAGGAGTTGCCGGAGACGGGGAAGAAGGCCTCCCCGGGTCGATTGGCTGCCATGGGAGAGCTAGGGGAGCATGCTGAGGCTACGCAGGTAATGAAACACGCCGGGCCTCCTTTTCTATAGGGCGACGAGGTCGGGTTCCACGGCCGTGGGGATAAGATCGCGGCGAACCGCCTCCCCGTAGCTTGGGCGACGGGCGCGCGATTTAGCTAAAGGACACGCTAGGATGAGCTCGCACCGCTCAAAGGGGCAGGTGGGCGAAAAGGCCGCGGTTCGGCGGTGCCGATTTGGCAGAGACGCTGCGGACGCCGCGAAGCGCCAAGGGCTCTGGACGGCGGTGCTGTAGTCGCCAGGCGGCTTGGCGCGCTATGCGGAGAGGATTAGTGGAGTGGCGTGGTTCGCAGGGCGGTGGCAAACCAAGGGCGCGACGCTGCCGCACCGCCGGCGACGCAGGCAATATGCGTGTTTCGCTTGTGCTCGTGAGCACGCACGGACGCGTGTTTCATTTAAATGCCAAGGCATGCTAGAGGTCGCGTTGAGGCTGGCAAGAGACAGTGGCTTAGGTAGGGTTAGTCAAGGTAAATGGGCATGTTGGTTAGGTGGCCAAGTTCATAAAGTAAACTTGAAACCATGCCAAATCTGGCTATGCACTCGTGGTGTTTGTCAAAATGCCAAGGGCATCTAGGCAATACTTGGGGTGGCCAAATTCTCCAGCATCAGGGTCTCTTTGGATGGACAAGAGAGTGGTGAGGTTAGTTTGACAAAAGAAGAAACTTGTTAGTGCAAGTTTTGCAAAACCCCGCCTCGGACAGAAGCAAATGGCAATGTTGCAAGCACTTAGAATCGCTCCATAGGTCCACTCTCCGGACTTAAGGGTTTGGCAAGGAGGACTATCGAAGAAAAGGAATCATGGATCAAAGAGCAACTGTAAAAGGTGGTTGCTGTACAAAACCTCCAGCTTGGACCAGAATGGAAAAGAGGATGGTTTACTCAAATTTTCCAAAGAACATCATTAGGTTTTTGCACAAAGTTGATTAATATACTCCTGTTGACATCCCAAAATTTTGGTAGAAGTATTAAAGAAATATTTGAATAGATTGTAGTGCAAAATGCTCTCTCGGACCAGATTTGAAAACATGGTGTAGAGCTCAAAATAATCAATACGCCAGGTTATTTTGCACAAAAGTGGTCCAAATACTCCTTATGACATCTCCAAATTTTGTGGGATTTTGAATGAATTTGTAAAAGGGTTGTAGTACAAATGGAACCATGAAACTATGGGAAAACAATTTCAAGAAAATAAAGATGTGGAGAATATTATATAATTCATTCTTCCGATAAATGGAAGGATTTTCTTGAGAGGGTAAACAAGTCCAACATCATAAGTGAAAGGTTTTCATTTTAGGAATAACTCCAAGATAACCAAGAAAATAATGGTTTTTAATCAAGAAAAACCAGGAAAAGAAAAGTTAAATTTCCTGGCAAGATTTTAATTAACAACCAAGGTTAAATTTTTTGGGGTGTCACAACACTACCCCCTTAAGAAAAATATCGCCCCGAGATTTGCTAAGAGTTATCTCTATAGCAAATTTGCATCAAAACAAAAGCGATACAAGTGAGAGAGCAATAAGTGGTGCAAAAATACAAGGTGGAACATCATGAAGCGTGGAAAAATCCACGTTAGAGCAAAACGAGAAATTTCTACGCTGGATATAGATTTAGAATAAATTCTAAATCTTAAAATACGCTGGTCGCACCCGAGAGCACATCGTTTCTCTCTCGGGTCGACAGGTGGACCCGGCCCACCGTCAGCCTCTTCTTCTTCCTCCGCTCTTTCTTCTTCCTCTCCCGTGCTTCCAAGCCGCTTCTCCACGGCGACGCTTAGCGCTGTAGGGCATCTAGGTCAGATTGCGGTAGTGCACGGCGTTACATGCCGGTAAGCAACAGCGGCACTCACTTTGCGCTAAAGCGCTTGTCTGGCATCGCTCGAGGATTCGCCTTCAACACCGGCGATCGGGCGACTTAGCTGCTGGGACCTCGCCACCGCATAACCGAGCTCGAGCTATAAACGCCGAGGTGTTCTCCTCTTTCTCACACCTGGCCTCGCCTCCTCCTCCTTCCTTCTCCTCTGCTTCGCTGCGAAGCTCGAGGCGGGCTCTAATGGCGCGGTGGTGCCGGACTGGTACATGATCCTGCAGCGGAGGGCTGGCAGCAAAGGCTGGGGCTCTTCGTTCTGTGGCGCTGGCGATCTCGGCGATTGCTGCGATGCTGCTGCTTGGGTGTTGGCTCTCGCGGTGGTGGTGATCACGAGGCGAGGTGGGTGTGTCGGGCGCCGACGTTGTTGGGAGTTGCTCATTGATGCAACACCGCTGTAAAATTTTTGCAAGCAGTGTGGGTGCGTGTGTGCTCGAGTAGTTGTGGTTGTGAGTCTGCATGCCGCAGGCGGCGGGAAATAAAATAATCCATGTCGTGAGGAGATGAATGATGCAGCAATACAGGAAAAGAAAATCTCACTCTGTGATTTCTCGCGAGAACACAAGAATACATTAGAGTCAAAACTGCAAACGTAACTACCAGAGTAGTAACAGAACTATCTGATTTACTTGTTGTACAACCACGATAAGTTACAACACAAAAATAAAAGTCACAATAATGAACACGGCAGCGGCGCTCTAAACTGAAAACGGTAATCGGACGGGTCCCGAGAAAACGCCTCTCGCATCGGAATACACTTTCTTCTATGGGGGAAAGTGGATTGACCAGACGATGAATGCCTCCTGGTCGGACCTCAGTGATTCGCCGATGGCGATCTCGAGGATTTAAACCGCGTAGACTCAAGATAACCCATCACGCTGGGTTAAACGCCTTGAGCAATGACATCGGACGAGGTTGGCCAAGACTGGGTCTCTCAATACGCCCACCTGGAAAAGATGTTATCCGGTGCTGCACAGCTCGAAAGTAATACCCTGCTCTCTCGCATAGGGTACCGCGAATCAAGGAAGGCGAAGGCGTCAGATGCCAGCAGCTTCACGGCCATATGTGGGTCGGCATGGATTTCCCCACGGCGAGACTTCGCTGGGTCTTGGTTTGGGTTTACAGGAGGGATGTGCACGGCACTTCAATATCTCGAGGTGGAAGGGTGATCCTTGATTTGAACAACTCAGACCGGGTGGCTGGGTAGCGCCCATGGTACCGCAGGTAAAATGCCACAATATTTTGACAAACTACCGGGGTTGCATCTGGAGTTCTCGTGTAAATACTAGGGCTCGCATGGCAAGATATGGTGGTGAGGAGGGTGCACAAGGCGAGGGATGCTTGCAAGGTCACGGGGGTCTTTATATAGCATCGAGCTGGGTCATTTTACCGCAGTGAATGGTAATGAATTTGCAAGTTCGACTCGTGGAGTCGGGTCAAAGCCACGGATACATATCTCACCAAAGTGACGTGATCACCGTGGGGTTTGTCGGGTATATTGGTAGCTGCGCCAAGGATAGGAAAATCACAATGCATGCTAATATATCCATGCAAGGCTACTATTTAAAACAGAGGCACGACGATAGGGCGGCGTTTATTACAAGGTCACACGATTACAACGCTGGGATACATCGACCTCGACACTACTCGAGTGACCTAGTTCACCTCGCTTACATCCAAGCGGGCGTGCCTTTGTGGATGTCGAGGCTTCCACGGTTCTCACCATCGGAATTAGCCGGAGAGGGTTGAGGGGCTGCAGGCTCGCAGTGATGATGACCATCGCGATTGTTGGCCACAACCCCGCTGGAGTGTGCTCCCAAGAGGCGAATTTAGCACTTCCGGGGTCATCAAAGCACCTTGGCTGACGGGCTGGGCTGACCTCGTGGTCTCGATCGGTGTCCAACAGCACGACCGGGTTGTCGCGCGGCTCGATTCTTTCTCTCGCCTGGGCTCGACGAACCAGCTCTCCACGAGCTGCGATCAGATCAATGGTGATTTGATCGAACAGTTCCTCCAAAGGCACCTACATAACGCACTATGTGCAGCAAAGCAAGATCTGTCTCGCGGATCTCCGCTGGCAACTTGAGGTGGTCTACCATACCCTTCACGCCTCTGGTAGTGTGAACGAGCTTACGCTAACTCGGGCGACAGGTGCCTGAGATGAACTATGGCCTTCGAGCAGCTAGTTGGATGGCTTGTTGCTCAAAGGAAGTTGTTCTTCCGTGAACCGTAGGGCGCCGCGCTAGACCCTCACCGTAGATGTGTACAAAGGCTCAAAATTGATAGCTCTCACCACTCATAGGTCCTTGGTACACAACATATTCGGGTGGCTCTTCCAACGCTGGGTAGGCATGGCGGGTGAGGTTTATGCAGTATGGTCACAAAGCCTCCAAGGTTGGTCTGCGGTGGTCTCATTGTGCACGACGGATCGGTATTGTGGCTTGGTTTGTAGAAGCGGTCAGGTGTGGTTAGTTAGCGTGCTCCCTTTTATAGTAAAAGGTGATTTGAGTCTTCCTCCGCACGCCAGGAATAAGACACCTTGGGTGCTGGTCATCGGGTGCGCCAAATCTACGGGCTAGGTTGATAGGTTGGGCATCGATCGGTCAAAAGTGTCGGGTCATCGTGGTGGCTATCTCGCACGAGAAGCTTAGCCGGGTTGGTTATGGTCTCGTGAGTTGGTTTACCTAGGTTTATTGACCTGGCTAAGATAGGATTAGCCAATGGTCAGCTTGGCTCGATACCAAGTCTGTACATCGGATTTCGGGTAATTTCTAGAAAATTGCCCGTACTCACCAGCCCCGTGATTACTATTAGAATGATGAGGCACCAACTTGATCCAGAAATTCCAAGCAATATACAAAATATGTGGTACAAGACCATTCTGGTCTGTGAGTACAATAAATGGTTTTAGTGGTTGATGGCGGAACCGTTTGTGGAAACATCGCTGTCTACGGGACTCCATTTCCACGTGAACAGCTGACCAGAATAACTCATATCTTCGCTGGGCTGCTATCGCTGCTGCTTAGTCTCCGGTCGCCGCCGCAACGCTCCACTCCATGCGAGAAAATCTGGCCAAGACAATAGCTTAGGACAAGCCAGTGAGTACTTTTGAATGTACTCGCAAACATTATGAACACGGGTATAATATATAACAACCGATAATCATGCCATGAAGATATTTCTACGATCACAACGCTACCATAAAAATGAAATCCTTGATGCATGCATGTAGGTTATTAATAAGTGACAACCAATATGTAATGACGGAGAAGATAGCAATGCCACGTCAAGGCCCCGAGCTAAACCACATAAAGGGCTTATAAATACAGTAAAAGTAATGCCATTACAGGCGTCTGAAATACACCACATAAAGGGCTTATAAATGCAAGAAAAGCAATGTTCCATATTGGGTCCGAGCGACACCACATAAAGGGCTTATAAATAAGGTAAAAGTAATGCTACAATCAAGGCTTGGAGAGACACCACATAAAGGGCTTATAAATACAGTAAAAGTAATGTTATTACCGGCGTCCTGAGCGACACCACATAAAGGGCTTATAAACACAAGAAATCAATGTTACAATGCAAGGCCCCGAGACACCACATAAAGGGCTTATAAATAAGGTAAAAGTAATGCCACAATAAGCATCCGAAAGCGACACCACATAAAGGGCTTATAAATAAAAAATACATACATAGTGAATATCCAGGAGGTAGAACCGCCCTGTGGATACCCAATAAATCAAGTAACGGCAATAGTTAGTCCATGATAAAAAATAATCATAATCATCATAATCAACACAAGTCATAAATCATGATCCATGTTCCGTTTAGCGCTTCCTCCCAAGACCGACACTAAGACTAACACAGCATCGTAGTCCTTAACCTGTGGACACGGCTATCCTAATAGGTTTAATCTTCGCAGAGGGTGTACTCTTTACCCACGAGTAACGGATTTCTTTTAGTCCATCGGGACTAATTCTCGCCACGGCCTTTTAATTGAAAAACACACCTGATTTGTACACACCAGCTCAACTTACCGATGTCTGGAATCACCCATGACACTTGTTAAGCAAAACTCTAGTGGGGAGGCTGGAACCTCAGCCAGAAGCATTAGATCAAATTTATATCGGCTTTAAGGGGTGGCCTCACCCTCTCGGTCTCAACCGAAACACCCATGCCCCGGACCAGTGTGAAATGCCCATCGCTTCAACCGAGCATCTTCCACCATACTTCTTCTGACGGGTGTTTGCTTGGAAGGGGTTGACAACTGACTCTGAACTGCACCCCCAAGTATAAGGTGGACAAGTGGTAGTACGACACAAGTATGGTGGTTAATGGAACAAGACTCGATTTATGGTCGCCAGAGGTTTAGGCATTTCTGCATGATTATTAGCATAACAAAATATTTCAAACAAAAGGATCACCACTCATTATACCCTTCACTAAGTCATACCGTATATAACCGGTCTCCAACGAGACCGGCGCATAAGCTCACGCCTACTCAAGGTAGAGACCTTCCGGATTCCTTTCCGCATGCATGTCAGCATATGAGGGTGATTACCATCACAACTATATTCAGAGCAAGGAAAAATCACAAATATGCATTCATGCAAATGATCATATCACATGAAATAACGAAGTTCTTCAAAGGAGGTGGTGTTATAAACGTCGGCTAACACACTAAAAGTATTATGCCGGGTTCACAATGCTTTCTTTCAAGTGTGGAGAGGTGGGTGCTTCCAAAAATTTTGAAAGTTTTCTCCTCTCTTCAAAATCCTATTTTGAAAATATTGGAATTAACACACAATTTCAAAACAGCACAAAAATTTGTTTTGAAATTTTTCAAATAAATCTTAAAATAAACTAGACAGAATTTGAGAGATGTAGAAGAAAGAATCAATTCATTTGGAGATATATTTAAAATGTTATAGCTAGTCAAAGATTTGATCAAAAATCTGCTTTTAAAATAAAACAGAAAAGAAAACGTTTCGGGCAGAATCACGCCTTCTAAAAAGGGAGACGACTCAGGGTTTTGCGCCCACTTAAACACTTGAGGCGGGTTGGTCTCCTCGATAAGGTCCAGGGGTCCCACTGGTCGGGCTTGACCAGTCCATCCTCCTCCTCTTCCTCTTCCCGAACGGCAGCGAGGCAACGACTTATCAACGCCGCAGTGAACGGCGGCCTCCGCGCTCCGAGAGGGTCGGTGTCGGTGTTGGCAAAACCGCGGATCTCGGTAGGGGGTCCCAACTCGTGCTGCCTAGGCGGATGGTAACAGGACACGAGGGACACGATGTTTACTGTGTTCGCCCTCTTGATGGAGGTAAAACCTCACGCCCCGCTTGATTGATATTGATATTGTGGATGTTTACAAGAGTGGATCTACCACGAGATCAAGGAGGCTAAACCCTAGAAGCTAGCCTATGGTATGATTTTAAGGGTTGTTGTGATTGTTGTCCCACGGACTAAAGCCATCCGTTTATATAGACACCGGAGAGGGCTAGGGTTACATAGAGTCGGTTACAATAGTAGGAGATCTACATATCCCAGATCGCCAAGCTTGCCTTCCACGCCAAGGAAAGTCCCATCCTACATCGGGGAAGTTCTTCAATCTTGTATCTTCAGTCTTGGAGTCCGGTTAATAATGATAGTTCGCCGATGATGGTAGTCCGCAGTCCGACACTTCCCTAATCCAGACTCCTCAAGAGTCTCAACCAAGCTGCAATGATGATAAGTCCAGCATGCGTGTAGTCTTCGGTTGCTAGGCGGGTTCTCCTTAAGTTCCATGTACCTACCAACAGTGTTCGGGCTTCCTCATCAATGTTGTGCACCTCGCTTCCACGCCCAATAATGGCCTCCTTCCACGCTGGGTTGCAATGTGAAAAGCCGTGGTGTCTTTTATGTTTTACCCCTAGTTGTGCGTAACAATCTGCCTATAAGGGAGGCAAGAATCCAGATCCAAATCACCATCTTCCTCTCGCAAATACTCATCGGAGCGCCGACCAAGAATCCATTCCATCATGGACCGCCAACGCTGGCTCCTTTTCTCGCCCCCGCCCTTTGCCAGAGATTGAGGAGATGCTCTGCTTCGCACAACGAAATGGTGAAGCTCCAACTGGGGATATCTCCGCCTTCATGGTGCCGGTTCGAGCGGGCTTGCCACCTACAAAGGTGGAAAGCGCCGAGGTTACCCCTAATCCCAACCAAGGGAGCGGTATGCTTCATCCCCATCCTATAAGGCTCGGATTTCAGACATCCATTCCTCCGCTGGCCTCGGAGTTCTACCTGACTCAGCTCCATCACCTCACGCCCGCCTCAATTCTGCATATTATGGGTTACGAAGCTCTTTTGCGAGCTTTTCCTGGGCATCGAGCCCCATTTCGCACTGTGGAAGAGGTTGTTTTTGCCTTGTACCCGCTTCTCACGAGGGGTCCATATATCAAGTGGGCGGCGCCAAATATGGCGATTGTCGGACCGATATCTATCCGGAACCCCTAAGAAGGCGCCAAGACCGGCCTTCGAATGGTTTTATATAGAAGACGCTTCCACCGCTGACTCTGTCCGGATCGCCTCCTGAGTTCAGCAATGCTCCTCTCAAGAAACGCCTTTAGTTGGCGCCCATGCCCCCGATCGAGGGAAGAAAAGAGCGCCCATTATCCGAATGGGCCAATAAGGTTATCGCCCATGCCCGCTTGACCATGATTGAAGTCATGGCAACATGCATTACGCGGGGTGCAACCACTACAATGAAGGGGCCACCCATGTGGGATTTCAACGGGAGGACGATGTTACGCCGTCATGGCCGTAGGCAGGCGGAATCGGCCAAGATCTCGTGACGATCTTGTCCGCCTGTACAAGGGGAGAAGGAGGATTTCCTTCGATCTAACCCGTTAAATGGGTTTTCCATGAACAATCCTCGCCTTGGGTAAGCGAACACTCCGTGTCCGACCTGCGGCCTTTCAAATTTAAGTTTTTACATTGTGTTTTTCTTTCGACGCAGGAATCGCGCCGGACGTGGAGGGAATGCCGAGTCCGCTCAGCAGCCCGAGGATCCGTGCAGAGATCCCGGATCCGCCTCCAAGAGGATCCGGACATAAAGGTGGAGCTAATCGACGGAGTGTTCCACCAGCTTAGCATGGACAACGCTTTAGTCGCCATCACGGCAGACTATCCCGGACTATATCCGCTTCCCTGTAATTGCGGCCAAGCCCGATACCGCTATTCCTTCCTTGCTTATTTCTCGACCACCGATGATGGCGCTTGTGCAGGAGGTGCCCATAGGGCGTGAAGCCGAGCTCATGTGGCTGACCAACAAGGGCAAGTTCGACCAGAGGCGTAAGAGGAGCGCGAGCGATCAAACGCCGCCGCAAAGGTATAGCTCACAATTCAGTATTTAGAGCAACGCTCCTTAGGAAGCGCTTGAGGGCTCATGATTTTATAGGGAAAAAGCGCCGCCGGACTGCAGCGGAAAGTTGTCAATCCAACCTCCACCACCGGCTCCCTGCACCTTGTCGAGGGGAGGCGAGCGAAGGCGCGAGCCGGACGCTCTTCGACGGAGGATGCCGAAAGACTGTCCGCCACCAAGTCCGAGGTGGAGAGTGCCTCAATCACAGGCGCCACGGACAGTATTTCAGGACGCTGTGGCTTCTCCCCGAGGCGTTGAATGCCTTTTAACACGGGACGCACACTGCGTCAGCCAAGATAGTTTTACCAGAGCTACGAACAAGTATGTAAAAGACATACGGTAAGAGAATTTAATAGTTGTATATGCCAAGAGCTCCCCGAGACTTAAAGTAGTTATATTAACTGATTTAAGGATCATATGAAATGTAGGATCTTACCGAGAAGAATACCCAACTGTCTCAGAGTTGCAAGAGTGCAAGGCCCAACTTGAGGCCGCATTTTCAAGCGCAGGAGGAAACGCAGGACCTCTCCGGTAACACATTATTTTAGAAAGATATGCAGCGCTTGGGTGCAAGGCGCAAGTCTAAAAGCGACATGGTAGGTGCCTGCTGACAAGATCCGGACAGTGAAGAACTTCTACGCCAACTAAAGGTTCGGCGAGAGGGTATGTACAAGGTGCAAGCATGAAAGGAACAAGCCCAGGATGCCCATGCCCAGCTTGGAGAAGAGCCAGGAAGGCGGGCCGAACTGTCCGCCTGCGAGGAGAATCAACGGCTTCGCTGGGCATATATAGTAGTGCTTGATCGAACTCCTTTGAAAAGAAGAGTTCAGGCGAGAAGCCAATTTGATGTAATGTATTCAGAGGTATGCTCACAGTCGCCTGAGAGGAGATGCGTGAATAATGGGTGATCAACTTCCAATTATTGCAACTGATCTAACGAGTTCGACAAAGCGAGCGGCGCTATCCAGCTTATGGCCAGCCTTTCCATACCCGAGGGTCTTGGGAGCTGGAGAAGCTGCAGGAGGCGTGCAGCGCCCATTTATGGAAGATTTCGCCTGCCGCCAAGGTGCTGTGGAGGCCCGGGCCATGGTAAAGACGCTGCACAAGAAGGCGGATCCCAACCACATAGTCAAGTCGACCTGTGGGCCCGGGCGGGAAGGAGATCCTCTCGAGTTTAGTATACGCCAAGTGAGTTGGTCTAAATTTTCCCAACAGATCAGAATTAGACAACCCGTTAGACGGGATTGAGGAAGAATACAATCACCGACGGACAATGTATTATAAAATGACATACAAAATGCCTTCTAGCCGGATTGTAGATCGCTTGTCTTCGCCGACCTTTTCGCTTCGACTCGGACCCTAGAGTCCGGAGGTGTCCGAATACCTTCTAAGCTATGAAACAACCGGGTATGCATGGAGACCAGCGTGAGGGAATCACCGCTTTATCGCATAAGTGCCCAACTAGTTATGTTATATTACATGGTTAGTAAGAAACATCTTCCAGTGGAGAATAGTTCCGCTAAGGGTTCCTTTCATTGGGTGGTATGCCCTAAAGTGTATGTCCGGCTGGTAAAAAGGTAAAACATCCGGGGCGAGATAAATAAGTGGATAAAAAATCATATTTTAAGTCACCATCAAACATTCCTTTAAGAACGCTAGCTTTCGGCTTCACCCAGCCTCGAGGTACACATCCGCCGACCCGCAGAATAATCGCAGAGGTGCTCCCTTTACCTCCTAGCCGAACAAACGGGAACGAGGGGTAAGCACAGGAGCCAGCAACCCAGCTTGGCCAAAACTTAAGTCATATCGATGCATATAATGGTGAATAAAAGGTACATGTGGAGGTTGACATATGTGCCGGGCACTTAAGCTCAGATAATTAAGCTTCCGTAAAGAAGCCCCTCGTGTATAATGAGTGCGGATAGCACATCAATTGTGCGCGAACGCTATGCAAGTAGGCCTTTTTAAGGCTTGGATGAATAGGGTTGAGAAGAAAAGAGAAACAAAAGGCAGCTGAAGCAAAAAAATTTGGACGGGGAATGGGACGAACTCTTAGTCCGGGCGCTAGGCATAGAATCGCTGAGGCGGGCTATGCTCCATGGGTTCGCCTGAGTAGGTTATCCGATGCATTTCAGAGACGGTACGCCTCCGCCGTCAGAACTTGATCGATGATGAAGGGGCCTTCCATTTGGGCTTGAGCTTGTCCTTCTTCTTGTCCGCAGCGAGAACCAGTTCGCCAACGCTAAAGTCTTGGCCCGCATTTCTCTCGCTGATATCTTCGAGCCTGTGATGAAAGAATGCGGAACGAGCCTTGGCGACGCCGCGCTTTCCTCCAATGTGTCCAAGCTGTCTTGCCGATCCAACTCAGCTTCTTCTTTCTTCGTATACGCGCACTGAGGTGAGTCATGAATGATGTCGCAGGGCAAAACAAAGCTTCGCGCCAGATACCATAAAATGGTGTGAATCCCAGAGTACGGTTAGGCGCTGTCCGCAGCCCCCGTGAGTACGGAGTCGAGCTCCTCTACCAAAGGCGTGTTAGATTTCGTAAGGGACCGCACTAGTCCGGGTTTGATGCCGCCATTATTAGACCATTTGCTCGCTCCACTTGACCGCTGGTTTGAGGTCGATAGACCTAAGCGTAATCGAGCTTGATGCCCATATTTGTGCACCATGATTTAACCTCATCGCTTGTGAAGTTCGTGCTGCTATCGGTGATGATGATGTGGGGACACCATAACGGTGTACTACCCCGGATATAAAGTCTATCACTGGTCCGACCGCCGCTTTAACCTGCTTGGCCTCTATCCATTTGGTGAATTTATCCACCATGACCAATAGGTACCTTTGCTTGTGGGTTCCCTTTAAGTGGTCCAACCATGTCAAGCCCTGCATCGCGAACGCCCGTAATGGGTATAGTTTTGAGGGCGGGTGGTATATGGCTCGATTAGCAAAGAGCTGACAACCAACGATCTTTGACTAAGTCCCGAAAGATCCGTCGGGGCGCGGCCGCCAAGAAAATCCTGTATGGAATGCCTTCCATAAGGGCCCGAGCTGCGCGCGGTGTCCGCTTAGTCCGCATGAATTTCAGCCAGAGGTTCCGCCTTCTTCTCTTCGGAGATACACCTTGAAGGACTCCGTTGTGCTTTTCTTATAAAGTTCTCCCTCATAGACCTTGTAGGCTTTAGATCACGGACAATGCAGCGGGCCTCATTTTGGTCTTCGGAAGCTCTCCGCCTCAAGCAAGTAGGCGAGGAATGGTTCTGTCCCACGGGCAATTACTGCCATTATGTCGCGGGCGGATGGTGTTATGTCATCGGCTGAACAACGGTTAAGCGGCTTGTTCCGTTTGTTAGTTCCGACTCCTCTTCCCATAGTACGGATGGCTTGAAGAGCCATTCCAGGAAGATGTTAGAAGGGACAGCGCCGATTTTTGCGCCAACACGTGCAAGACGCCGGGCGTGCTTGCTTATTATCCGGCTACGTGATGGAATTCAAGTCCTTCGAACCGGCTGACATTTTAGGACAGCGCTATGAGACATGCTGCCATTTTCGGATCTTTGGCGCCAAAGTCTCCGCTTATTTGGGATATTGCGAGGTTTGAATCCTCGCCGCACCTCTAGGCGCTGAATGCCCATGGAGATTGCCATCCTGAGACCATGTAAAGGGGCCTCAGATTCGGCCGCGCTGTTGGAGTCCGTGGTACATTATCTGGTAGTACGATTGGATCGCGGTTCCTGGGGACGCTAATACGACGCCAAATTTCTCGGCCCGCCAACATTTTAGAGTCATTAAGTGCATAATCCAATTGGAGTATGCGCCAGATTCTTTAGGGAGTCTTCTCGCCCATCTAGCTTACAAAGTCAGCCAAAACTTGGGACTTTATAGTTTCACGAGGTTTATAAGATATATATCAAATGGTTAGAGCTCAATGGCCCATTTTGTAATCCCGCTGCAGCCATGCATGTTTATAATGTCGCTATGGTACTTCAGAGGCTACCCATCATTTCCAACACTTTTGAAAGTAGTGTCGGAGCTTCCGGATGCCATGAACACCGGTGATGCTATCTTCTCGATAGTGTGGGTAACGGACTTGCAGTGGGGTTAACACCGCGGATACGTAGTATACTGGTTTTTGAAGAGGGAATTTATGCCCTTCGTTTCTCGCTCGACGACGACCAGTACCGCGGTTACAACTTGATGTGTGGCTGCGATGTATAACAACATTGGTTTCCCCAGTTGGGCGCGTAGCCAGACCGGATTTAGCTGCCAATATGGACTTTACTCTTCGAGTCCCATGGCAGCAGCATCCGGCCCACTGGTGTTCGCGCGCTTCTAAGGAGGCGTATAGAGGGTAATGCCTTTTCTCCTAGACGGGAGATAAAGCGGCTTAGAGCCGCTACGCATCCGTCAAATTTTGTATTTGCTTGAGGTCTTTGGGGATATCTAGCTGTGACAGAGTTCGATCTTGGCTGGTTTGTTTCTCTAATTCCTCTAATGACATACGATAGAAGCCCAAAGCAGTTTTTCCAATTAGTACGCCCGAAAACACATTTTTCCGGATTCAGCTTGATGTTCATATGCTCGAGGTCGTCGAATGTGAGCCTCAAGTCGCTCACTAGAGTTTTGATGCATTTAGTTTTCGATGACTATAATCGCTTCATGTATGCCTCTCATGTTTGGCTGATCCGTTAGCCGATATGTCCGGAATCATACTTGATATGTTGCGCCGCTGCTTTTTAAGTCCGGGAGGCATCGTGGTTGAAGAAGAATGGTCCATATGGAGTAATGAATGCCGCTATGCTTGATCCGCTTTCGCCATCTTGATTTGATGATAGCCGGAGTATGCGCCTGTGAAGCACAATGAATCGTGCTCGCAAAGGGCATTGATGATTTGGTCGGCGCGGGGAGGGGAAGGGATCCTTTGGGCAGGCTTTATTGAGGTCTTTGAAATCGGCATACATAGGCGCCAGGATTTGTCCTTCTTGTACTATATATTACCAGATTTGCTAGCCAATCCGGATGTTTGATGTCTCTCGATGAACTGCCGGGTTAGTTTGGCTAGCTCCTCTCCCATTACGCCCGCCTTTTGGGTTCGAAAATCGTCAAGAGCCTGTTTGATCGCTTGAACTCCTTTAGGATATTTAGGTCGCTCGCCCCGACGGGATTTCGGCATGTCCGAAGGGTGCTGCAAAGATGTCCCAGTTTTTGTAGAAATTTCGAAAGCGCGCCTACATCGGTTTAATTGTGCCCGATGGAGGCCGCTTTGCGGTCCGCTGGTGGACTTGGAATTTGACTATTTCATCCGCTGGTTTAAAAGAGGTGGACTTGGATCTTTATCAAGTATCACATCGCCCCTGTTCACCGTGGAGCGATCGTGGTGAGTTCCTCGGCCGCTAGGGCTTCGGATAGTGCCTCGAGGGCTAGTGCGGCTGTCTTATTTTCGCGCGGAGTGCTATGTTCGGATCACTAGCAAGAGTGATAATTCGCTGGGACCGGCATTTAAGCTTCATGTACCCATAATGGGGTATAGCTTGAAAATTGTGAATGCCTCTCCGTCCTAATAAAGCATGATATCCGCTAAATGGAGCCACTTGAAATGTGACCTCCTCAGACTGTAATTGTCCGCGAGAAATAACACTACGCCCAAAGATGATTTTTCCTATGCAGCATGCTTCCGGCTAGGGATTATTCCTCTAAAGGTTGTTGCTTCGCTCAATGCGGTGCTAGTCTATTTCCATTTTTCGAGGGTTTCCTCATAGATGAGGTTTAGTCCGCTGCTGCCATCCATGAGTACCTTAGTAAGGCAAAGCCGCTCTACTATCGGGCCGAGGACCAATGCGGCTGGTGCTTGGGCAGTTTGGAATTTAGGTTCATCGGCATTGAAGGTAATAGCCGTGTAGCCCCATGGATTTATTGTTGCTACTTGGTAGACTTCGCAAGGTTATGAAGTTGTCGCTTTGCATGTTATTGGATGCGAAAGTCTCAAGACTCTTAACACCGATCGGTGTTGCTGGGCTGGATTCGAAGCTAGAAGCTCTTCGCCACTTTTGGCCACCTGCCGTAGTATCCAACATGCTCAAGGCTATGGGTTGGAGTGGCGCCTCTTTGCTATGAATTTTGCAGGTCCGCTTAGCCAGCCCTCCAAGACGGTTCCGCACTTTAGGGGTTTTGGTTTTTGGTATTCAGCCCGGTGCTTGATAATGATGCACCCTTTGGTTCCGGACTAGGGATGTATTCGGGATAGGATTATCCCAAAATTTACTTGGTTTTCGTGCTCTCCATCGCATAACGATTTTTTGTACGATGGTCTCCAAGTCACAAAGCGTGTAATGACGCGCGGCTTATGGCGCTTAGGATTCCCTTGTCCGTGCAATTATTGCGAAGACCGAGATTGCTTTTCCTCTCGGCAGTCCTTTATCCTGTCCATAACCGGGAGGAATCGCCCAGAGTGATGTACTTGTCTCGGCGGCTCTTGCCGAATTAGAGTTAGATCGCATATGTCCGGGCGGGTGGGTGGAACTAAGTCCGAACCCTACCCATCTCAAGGCTCAAGGCCAGAAGTTTCCAATTTTGAAGCTTGATTTGGACGTTGTCCAACGAAGTCGCGTCCGATGCCCGACTTTAAGTTCAGTGTTTGATCGAGACCCGCCCTCCGCTGAATCCGCATGGGGGTTCGGGATCCGGACATGACTAGTTTTCAATACAGAGAAGCGCCGCCGCATTGCTCCTCTACCACCGCAACGTGGTGGGTGACCGGGAGAGTTAATTTCTCGATCGGTTTTAAGCCCAATCTGATCGTAGTTCCGTAGCGACTCCTGGGCGCGATGCGATCCAAGAGCTCTACTGACGAGAGCACTATTGATCCAGCCGCCGAATTCCGAGCTGACGTGAAGATTGTTTTGATGACTTGAGAGGTCATTGTCGAGCGATGGCGGACGAGCGGTCATAAGAAAACCACCTAGCCGGATAGTTTGGCCGGGGCCAAGGCCCTTTGTAAAATACCGCCCTGAAGACGGGAGGAGGCATCCTTCCTATCGGTGACGGCATTGAGGAACTGTCAATGAAAGCACCAATGTCGGTGTCAAAACCGCGGATCTCGGTAGGGGGTCCCGAATCGTGCGTCTAGGCGGATGGTAACAGGAGATGAGGGACGATGTTTACCAGGTTCGGGCCCTCTTGATGGAAGTAAAATCCCTACGCCCTGCTTGATTGATATTGATATTGTGGATGTTTACAAGAGTGGATCTACCACGAGATCAAGGAGGCTAAACACTAGAAGCTAGCCTATGGTATGATTGTAAGGGTTGTTGTGATTGTTGTCCCACGGACTAAAGCCATCCAGTTTATATAGACACCGGAGAGGGCTAGGGTTACATAGAGTCGGTTACAATAGTAGGAGATCTACATATCCGATCGCCAAGCTTGCCTTCCATGCCAAGGAAAGTCCCATCCGACACGGGTGAAGTCTTCAATCTTGTAACTTCATAGTCTTGGAGTCCGTTGATAATGATAGTTCGGCAGATGATAGTCCGCCGACGATGGTAGTCCGCAGTCCGGACACCCCTAATCCAGACTCCTCACGGATGGATCTGCAAGACGGCGGTCCTCCCGTATCGGGTCGACGGGGAAGAGTGAGTTGTCCCGGCCCG